>JAAAKQ030278298.1:14100-27499 GCA_010016005.3 Zanna intricata | reverse complement strand
CGAAATGGTCTGAAGAACGGAAAAAAGCCTTTTCCGAGAGAATGAAAGAATTTTGGAGAGAAAAGAAGAACGCCAAGTGAAAGAAATATGAGTCATAAATGCTTAACGTCTTCCATTGGGAAGTTTCCTACTTATAATAATAATAATAAAATATATGAAAAGTCAAGAAAGTTTAACTTTTTTCTTTTTTTTTTTACGTAAATCGTAACTAGTAAATAATTAAAGTTAAGAAATGGGAGGAGTGTTAAAATTTCAATCCTGTAAATTACATCTAGTTAAAATAATTTTTTTTAAATAAGGTTCACACAAAATGAAAAATACAAATAACCAACTTAAAAACTCACCGAGCCGTCTCGAACTGCAATCATCTGAGTTCATGTTTAACGCTGCTACTATTAACGCCATTATTGATTGTGTATACTTATAAGACTCGTCTACTGCCAGTTATAAATTGTTCACATTACGGTGAAGTATGGTTTCTTTCTTTGCACTTGTGATTTTCCAAAATCCTTTATTCGATTAAAAAAAAGGTTTTTGTAGTGCAAGCTTATGTGCCTGCAAACCGGATCCTCTCAAGAAATGCTTCAAATAATCGCAGATAAATTTTAAACGCGAATGATTGGTTGATACATATTGCTAAAATTGTACATAAATCTACGTTTAAATCCAACATAGAGGTAAAAATTCAGACCCAACGGTTCTGGAGTTTTAAAAACATAAGTGCAAATAAATAAATAAATATAACTATACGGGTCTCTAAAGTAAAAACCACTACATTGATAAATTATACATGAAATGTAAGAGCAACTCAAAAGGTTTTTCCTGTAACTGTTCAATGCGAGCATCATTCGTCACACGATACACATCCAGCCAATAGGAGAGTTCATCTTATAATTGATGTGACGGCTGTTTCAATGTTGTATCTCAAGTCGGATAGGTGGGCTGGTTACAGTGGCAGATACACTTCCTTTATAACCCCACAAAGTAAAAATCGCACGGAGTCAGATCGGACGAACTTGGAGGACACGGCAAACAACCGTTTCATCTGGTCCCCGACGACCGATCCAGCGGTCGGGGAGAATTTCATTCCACCGAACACGTACAGCCATCGAGGAGCCGCACTACCTTGTTGCCAAAGTTTTATGGTTCGTACTGTAGTTGAGGAAAAAGCCATAGCTGTAGCATATAAAGATAGTTCATTCCAGACATATAAACTTCCGCGAAAAAGAACGGCCCGCAAATTTTCCGTCTGGATATGGCACGAAAAACATCCAATTTGGGAAGTCTCGTTCACACTGCAACATTTCTGATCCCCAGACATGCACATAATTAGTGTTCACTTTTTTATTAACATAAAATGTCGATTCGTCACTGAATGCGATACGATAAAGAAAGTCTTCGACGTCACGGTGCATCATTTCATTTGCGAAGCTAGCATGCAAACCATAATGTGTGATTTTATAGCTTGTAACAGCTGTAAACGATATGCACGCAGTTTTTCCTTAAAACCCTCCACACAGATGTCATTGGAATTGCTAACTCACGGTAGCGTTCCTAATGGATTTCCTAGGACTAGGTACAAAACACTCTTTTACACAGTCAACATTATCTTCGGACATCCTCGATCGTCCTGTACTCTTCCCTTTACAAATACAGCCAGTGGAATACAGTCTATGAACGTTATTGCCATTCGGGGGATCACAACGGAACGCACGTTGAACGGTAATTACAAATTCACACTTTTCCAACTGCAAAATACAGAACGCTTTCTGTTGAGGGGTCGCCATCTTTGCTACTAGTCGTTTTCAAGCGGAAGATGCGGTACACAGTTAATGAGCTTGCGTACAGCTAAAATTGTTTGGGTTGATTTTGCATTTCATGTTTAATTAATCAATGTACATGAAACTTGAGAAATATTAAACGGTTTTAAAACCACAATATTGATTTTGACATGCTCGGTATTATAATAATAAATAAATACGAATAACAATAAATATTTATTTTGTATTATAATAATTTTAACACAAACCTTTTGTATTATAATAGTTTGTTTTTTATTGTTGCGTCTATTTGCGTACCACCAGTAGTAAGCGTATCACAGTTTGAGAACCGCTGTACTAAAATATTAACGTAACTCAATTTGAAATACAATACTGACATGATTGTCAGGCTTATTAGACTAGTTTTTAATTAAATACATTAATTTTACTTTTTAAATGGGTCGTATCAAATTAAATTGAAATTACATAAAATATAATCTACAGCACGGGAAGTAGGAGCATTATTTCTAAGGGCTTCCCATTCGTAACACCATTGAGTTCGCCTTCGTACGTCGCTCAGCGAATCACTAATTTACCTCACAAGTTCCTACTCTTTGGTACGACAAGTCACTAATTTTCATTATTTATATCAGTTTTACTTCCGGTTGTTATCGATCGTCGATTACTTATCGTGACCGTTGTAGTCTTCACTCGCCGTAAATTAACCTAAATCGTACCCTTCCATATCCTCACACCTTGGAAAATTTTTTGTAATGTTTAATACCATTAGATCATATTATTCGGGCTAATCAACGGCCAATAAACGCCGGCCGAAACTTTTTCCAATGTTTTCTACGAATTTTCAAATTAATTCCGGGTCATGTTAAATTTCTCTATAATACAGCTAAGCTGAAAATTACAACATACGAAAAAATAAACTAGAACACAGTATGTAACGTGTAAAAGTCAATGTATATAAATTTAACAGCTTAATCCTAACAAGCACCGGTGTCAATTAGTTAGGATTATGGAAGTCTTAATATAATACTAAAACTTAGTTCTTTTCCCAGCAATAATTTCAGTATTTTATAATAAAAACTTAGCTATATATATATATATATAGCTAAGTTATATATATATATATATATATATATATATAAATTAATAGTTATTAAACATATTATACATACAATATTAACATTTTACTTAATTTAATAATTATAAAAAACAAAATGAACAGCGTTTTTAACCTGCTACGCTAACGCAGGTACGAGCGTAGAAATTTATATATAAAGCTAGATATAAACTCAACGGTATGCGTATTAGACGAGTAAATACTGTAAATGGAATCGGGGAATGCCTGAATAGGGTTTACAGAGAGTAGAGGTTGTAGTAAAAACGGTCAGGTTTTCTGCCTGACGTATTTTGTATAATAGTAAGCGGCACGGTAGATAAAAATCACTACTACTGTTCCGTACACGTCGATCATAGTAATGGGCCGATCGAAAACATAAACTCTAAACACGTATTAAGCTACTACGTGAAAATGAAGCTTTTATATTTTGCCAGATAATATTATACTCGATTTTTTTCCAAAAGACTAATACATAAAGATTTTTCTCCAACGTTCCAACCAGTAAACAGATAAGGATACCTGCACCGAGTAAGACGAAACCATCCCTTTTACGAGGTAAATAAAAATCTGTTTCCCTCCGAAACCAGGTATTGAGAAGTGTAACGAAATAATAGAATCTATTATCAAAAGAGACGGTTCACAAAAAATTAAAAATATAATACCGTTCAACACCAGAGGATATCAGTCCGATTACGAGAATCAGAATCACAGTTTTAATAAATTTATAGCTTTGTTAAGAAACAAAAAAAAAGCGCTCTATCAACATAACCCCATTATTCATTTTTAGCACCGGTTTCGGCATTTTAGAATATTTATTAAAACTCTCATCTAATTATCTGAAACGGTAAAAGTAAAGAAACCGATAAAAATTTTATGTATAATGTAATTATATGTATTCGTTTCTGAGGGAGAAATTAACTTTGAAAGTAAAACAAAGATAATGAAATACGAAACATAGAGAATAATGATTTAATATTATTATGTGGATTAGGACTCTTAAGCATCGCTGATTAAATATTCATAATCTACGGAAAAATATCGATAAAAATCGTACATCGGTAAAAACTAAATTATCGATTCATATAGAATTATCAACATACCGAATTTTAAGTTTATTAAAATATAACGGAGATTTTAGTAATAGAATTTGACCAGTATTCTCCATAGATCATACTATACAACTACTTATATATTTTTATTTAATTTTTCTACAAAATTTAACTTCTACATTAAGAATTTCGAACATTTTACTGTTATTTTCATTTACTTATTTATTTATCGTTTTTTAAACATCATGTACGGTATTAGGGAATTTGTATTTTAATGCGATAAGAGATATGAAAAACAATAAGCATGACCGAGATTCGAATCCGTACGACAGACAGATACGCTACAAAATTACTACTACGGAGATCGGTTAGAAAAGTACACTTACTGTACGTAAACTTACTTAGTTTATCGAAATCGGAGTCAAATTAAAAAGTAATGAAAGAAGATATAAAAATTAGACCGGTACAAACAAGGAATCTTTCGCTCAGAATAGAAAATTGGTGGTGTCAAAACAACCGACATTAATGGGCGACATGTCAAAGCAGCCGAGGGTTAATAAATTCGGTTCAAGAACTGTAAACGATAAAGGAAGATTGAAACACATGAAACAAGAGACGATACGAAATATAAATATTATTCGATCGTACTTCAAATACGCCTCTGGTGTTTAACGGTAAAATTCGCTTAGATGGATTATTTTAGTTTATCGATAGTTTGGAATAATTTCTTTCTTAAACTATATTGGAGTAAAAAGACTACAAGATTAAAATTTATGAAAACAATTTATTCCCAAACCATCTCATTAGACGCGTAAATAATTAAGTCGCAAGAAGGATTTCATCATTTATGAACTTTAACTTCAAATTTCTACTGTTATTTACAAAATTTCTTTAAAAAAAAATTATGTAAAATATAGGCGATAATTTATTCCCTTATTTGTTATGAAAGAAGAAAACACGAGTTATTATTAGTTGCAGTTAAAAAAAATTACGACGTCCGTTCAAAACACAATTGATTTTTATTCGTGCTTCCAATAAGTGCCTGTAATAATCGTTTTCCATAAATATAACCGTGCAATAAGTACACGAGGCGTATTATTCTAGCGGCGCTTGCAACCTCGCTCTAAAAACCGATGAAAATACAGGCGACCAAAACTAAAATTAATTATACTTAGCATTTCTTTTACTTGAACGAAAAAAGCTTTATACAAAATCGAATAAAAATACCAATTTTATAGCGAAAGATTACTTCACCGAATTCTACCCAACTTATATATATATATATTACTAATATGACTCCTCCCCCTCCTGCACACTCCAGTAGCAACTGGCACCGCCGTTAGGCATAACTTCAATCACTCCCGAGTGTCGTGGCAGTTGTCTGTCCCCTTGTCTACGTCTCCTTCGGAGTCTCTCCAGCGTCAATAGAGTATCCCGACCTCCTCTTTCGGTCAGCCGAAATACTCCTCGGCGGGAGAGCTGCCCTCCCAATCCCTACACTTACGGGTCCAGACATGCGTTTCGCATGTCCTTCACCACGCGCCCGATTGCTCATATCTCGAGGGTCCCATTTGCCATCATCGGATAAACCCCCACTCCCCTACTCTTCCGTGTGGACTAGCCAAGGCTTTCTAGGCAGTTGGGCTACCTCCCGGCTCTACACGAAGCCACGCTTCGACCCCTTTTCATTTATATATTTCTCTACTCACCCTCTTCCGCTCCGCTACCGCGTACAATGACCTCCACCATGGCAGCTATGGCATCCCACGCTGCCTACGTTTCGAGCATCTTGGTGACATGACATTCAGCCACCAACTGCCCAAACTCCTCGAATACTGGGCACCATAATAATACCAGCGCCTACACCAAAACACACATCAAAGGGGAGTCAATGACTGCGCAATACCTACACAGGGGTGAGGCTCTCTTCCCAATCCTATGCAAGTAAGCGCCAAAACAACCATGGCCACTCAAGAACCGAATGAGCTCAAGCGACAGGTTTCCGGACTTCCTCCCTATCCAAGCTTTAATATCCGGGATGAGGGATCTTGTCCATTCACCTGTCAGTGATGCCTGCCACCTCTTTTGCCACTGCCCGATAAGCCAATCGCGCGCGGCGCTTGGTAAAGCATTTCATTGTCTCATCGCTCCCTCCTCCGCTATGAGACTCAAGGGCGGCACGCCAGCGATAACAAAAACGGCTAAGCTGGAAACCGTCCTATAGGCACGTGCAATCAGCAAAGCCAACACCCGTTGTAAACCGGTACCCCGTACAGGCAGCCCGACCATACCAACGAAGCAAAAAGTCTCCTCTTTCCGGTGGATGGTCCCTCCCGATTCCGCATCAGCTTGGCCAGGGCATTAGCCGTTCTCTTAGTTTTGTTTACTGCTTCTCGTACATGCTCCAGGAACGACCTCCGATAATCCAGCCACACCCGAAGGTACTTTACCTTACGTGTGGTCAGTACCTCGCTCGCACCGACACGAAAGACAGTGGGGTCAAGGCGACGCTTCCCTGACCACCGCCTCTTTCGCTCCGCGAGCTTCAGACATCTCCTAGCGAGCCTGTTATTCACCATACGGATCGCCGTAGTGCACTTCTCCGCGACTACCAGTTCTGTGCTGCCGACAACAGCTAGTACCAGGTCATCAGCAAAACCAACTGCGCTAACCCCTTATGGGTACTTGATCCTCAGTACACAATCATATGCGATATTCCAGAGCAAAGGACCTAGTACCGACTGCTGCGGGACCACATACCACCTCATGGGTAACAGAGAGCCCTTCCGCACTAGTGACCACATACCTCTTGCTCAGGTACTGCCGACTAACCGCCTGAGGTACGCGCTCAATTTTACGAAAGGAAATTGTACTTGCATAAATGATGAGCACAAGTCAGTTTGACGTTGGAGACCCGATTGAGAAAAAACAGACACTATAAAAACTCTCAGTGGAAGGCAATCTAGAAAATGACCAGCTACTGCAAAGCATGTTTCATTATGTGATCAAGGGGTGGGGATAATCACGTAACGACCAGACGCGCGCCGTCAGTTTAACATCTCACCAGTTGAAGGTTAAGACTTTTTCCGTCTCTACGGTCCTCTTTTCTGTTTGACGCCTCTTAGGGGATTCTTTCATCAAGCATCCGCATCAGGTGTTCTATACATTAACTCAATATATTATGAACAGAGAAAAATCCAAAATCTCTCTTTCTATCCTCATCCCCTTTCCTGTAGGGTAACACTTTTCAAACCACAAAAAAAATTATTCCTACAGATTTTCAAGATCTCGGATGTTTAATTCTTAAAATTCAGGACCAAGAATCGTACAAGAACACCAATATAGTCACCGTTTTTAGTAATTTTAGTCGACTATCGACTATTCCTTAGCCTTAACACCCTAAATCTTTTTGAACAATGTAATAACTTTGCCAACTAATAAATTTCTTTTTCCCGAAATTAAATCCCGCGTTTATTTTGGGACATCCTTTAAAATATTTATTAAATTAAATTTTAGAAATTTTTATAATATTTATTAAATTGAAAGGGAATCTATTACTTCAGTGAAATTTTTACAGCAAACTAATCACTTTATCGAAAGATTTCTGTAAATAAAAAACAGCAATATGGATATCAGTCGATCTTTTCTTTCTCTTTTCAATAAATTGATGCAATGTATTTCAACTTTAAAAGCCATACTGTTCTGCCGTCATGATAAATAATCGAAAATATTAATTAAATAAAGATAAAAATTTGCCAGTTTTAAATTAATTGTAATACTATAAAAAAAGTAGGTGATAATTTTTATCCAATGAAATTCACAAAAAAAATTAACAGTTCCATAAATTTCATTATTTAAAGTGCATGAATATAATCGAAAAAAATAAAATAAGATTAGAATTTAAACGTCACAAGCATACGTTTACAAAGAAAACTCTCTCTACAAGCAATAAGGTTTTGTTCCACACCTTCCTACAGACCGCGTCATACGGTTGTCATACTAAACGAGATGAACAGCACAAATTTGATACCAATAAACATCACAAACGTGATTTATAATTGGGTTTGTTAGTGAAACAAAACCACAAGAAAAGCGGCTTACATAACAAACAGCTTTCACATAAAACGACCAATTACGATTCACCGAAGCCAATTTTGTGCTTGATAATAAGGTAATAATTATAAGCTAATTTAAACCGACTGATATTTTTTTTCAAAAATTTTCGGTTCGTACTTTGGGTTCATTTTTAATAATTTTTGTACATAATTATTTCAGAAATTAATGAATAAAATGTATCAATGACGGTTGGTCCACAAAATGTGTCAGATTCTGATTCTCAAAAATCGCTAAAATAATTCTTTTTAAACCTGACAACAATGGTGCAATACTTTCCTATCATTGGTTATTTATTCTTATAAAGTGGAAAATTAATTATACATGGAAAAAGTTACCAAATATTTCTTTTTTTGGGGTGTGGATAATTTATGATGAAGTTTTATTGTAAAATTACACTGGTTGACATGACTTCTGTAAAATTAATGAAAATGTTCTTTTTCTGTTTCATTTTACTAGCGATTAAAATATCTAATTATAGAAATGTCCCATCAGGTCTGATTTCCGAGTACCTGTTAACCTTTGTACCTGTTGTGAATTACCTGGAATTATTTACACCTGGCTTTACTGGGTATTCCCACCGCATTCTACGACCCTTTACAAATTATTATGTTGCTTTAAAGTTTAATTTGATTCTACCTTCCGTACAGTCAAGTTTCTTTTATTGATTTTGTTATATATTATATACAATGGTAAATTCTAGACTCGATGATTAAAAAGTCCAGCGGATAAATTTTGTTATATATACATAAAAGATTTACATTAAAGTCATAGACTAGATCTATATATCAGGAAGTCAAAAGAGCTTATTTTTTATATTTTAAGAGCCAAGTTGGAGATCAAGATAAAGGTCGGGCTCCTCAAGTTTTCTCTGTGAGTAGTCACGTAAATCTAGTGCAGTAGATGCGTGGCAAGAAAAATACTGATGATGTAATAAGCAATAAGGCTGAAAAACGCTGAAGGCTTTAGGTCCTCTAATGTCGGGTGTCGCACATAGAACATCCAAACGAAGACTGATAATGTCAACAGTTACTTTCACGTTGCTATATGCGGCTCCAGTGTGGCATATGGCGATAAACAAGAAATAATATAGGCAAGGTAAAACAGGCAGACTAAAAAGTGTGCATAGAAGGTGGCTCCTCGTTGGCGTCGCTTCAGCGGATTCCACCATCGAATCATAAGACGCGGTTTGCGTATTAACCAGTACACCTCCTACGGATCTGTTGATAACAGGACGAAAATACAGAAATGAGGGAATGTCCAGATCTGACTCTATTTATAGCTGCATTTCGGCTGAAATGGAACACAAAATGAACTACAACTAAGAAAGCTGCTTGGTCCAGAAAACTTATTAAGACCTAGATGCCTGGTTAGATAGGCATCATGAAGAAGTAAATTATCACGTAACACAGGCGTTGACTGATCATGGCGATTTCGACTTTCACCTGCACAGAATTGGGAGACGCGACTCCGACGTCTATATGTATTGTCATCAAATTGATACTGCAGAACACACTTTATTTGAATGCCCACAACACAGTAGAAGAGCCAATTTAATTGACCGAACTCCGGATAACTTAATAGAGCCATATACTATGTTCGCGAAACAATTGGTCACTGTTCAGTGAGTTCGTGACCTTGGTACTCCAAGTAAATCGGAGGAAAGTAAACGAAGGAAAAAATTAATCACCAAGCGTCAAAAAAAAAAAAATTAAAAAGACCCGAACCGGCGGGGGACGCCCTCAGGTGCTCTCCGTTTGAGTGGGCACTAAAAAGAGAAGACTGAGACTCGGCCGCCGAGGGGCGGATGTTGGGGACGGCACAGCCGGATCTGACACCTCTCCATCTCCGGCGGTTAGAGACAAAGGCACCAAAAAATCCTGACCCGTTGGGGTCGAGCTGCCGTACCGGACTTACAGCCGGCGGGCGGGAAGGCCCCATTAGAGGCAGAAACACTCCCCTAGGTTGAACAATCCTTAATTATAGGTCTGATCCAGGGAAGAAAGGGAAAAATCAATCAACACATGAAATTTAAGAAGATTGATGATTTAAAAGGATTAGGACGTAAACCTGCCTTTTGTACATTCAATAGCAGCAAATATTCGCCTATTACGTACCTGTCATTCGATATCCAGCAGTAAAAGACCAACTCTGCAATACACACATAGGGGAGCGCCATTAACTACCCGAAACGCTTACTTTCCGTTCCCAGGTTAAGTCGTACATATCGGAGAGGTACCGAAAAGTATCTCTTGAAGTTTAAATTGTTATTATCATAACTTAAACCAGGAACCTGAATCTCGTATAATTACAAGGATCTATTTGGTCTCGCGTTATATTTGATTACATAAATTATGTAATATATACGTGTTACTGATAAACTTCACATCGTTGACGATGATACTTAAAATTAAAGAGCCGATGCAATTAAACCTCAAATTATCGTTGAATTCAACTTCAATTTAAAAAGAATTTTTGCAAGTTTATAGGCCTATAATGACAATTAATTATTTAAAAATATGTATAAGTAAAAGATAGGTCGCTACTTTAATATTAAACGTAATATTATTGTTGTCATATTTTTTCCTACATTTGCATCTTTATATATTCAATTACAGTGCTCGAAAATTGCTTAAATTTCCATCACGTGATGCGTGTGAATATAATTAATAAAGAATACGCAGATAAATGTACAGATATGATTAATATTTTAATATAGACTAATCAAATTTTTTTACCTTTATAAATGATTATAATGTTTATAATTATTATAAATATTAATCGTTATTAACAAAAAATTAATGTGTTATATGGAACATTTCACAAATTCTTTTTAAAAAAAATAAATTTAACTGTTCACGCCGTTTCAGATTTGAAGGTGTAACTTTTTACGCTATTCGTATTTTTTATCAATAATTTACTTTTACGTTTAATCATAAATGCTGTTTGTTAAGGGTAATAAAGAATTATAACAATTTATAACATAATAACAATAATAGTCACATTACAGAAATTTCAGTTTATTTCGATGCCTTTCTATCGATACAATTTATTCTTTCTATAAAACGATTGCGTGCTTCCTCAGATGGTGCCGGTTCCGGTCCCGACAATACTCAAATACACTCGTACCATTACCGACGACTTTTAACGAATTGCAATCATAAGAAAGGTAACAACCATTTATCTAAACTTCCCCTGCATTGAATAGAACTTAAAATTTAACCCCCCTGCTATAACGATAAAAGTTGAAATTTTCTTTTACCGTTACGGAACCTTATTTAAAGAAAATAATAATAATAAACTTTTTAAATCGATTTCTTAACAAATGAAAAAAAGATATCTTGTAAATATTCGGACAATTCAACCTCGTACTGAAATACTCTGCTTGTAAATGTAATTAATATTATTGAATTAAAAATAATACGACGGACAAAAGTGAAATATATTAAAATAAATTTTAATTCGTCTCCTCCCTCGGTAACAGAGGAATATTATTAAAACTACAATAATTCTTCATTTAAATCAAATATTTAATTTAAGTCGATAAAAATAATATCTCAAAGACAATAGTAAATAAAAAAATCCAGCATAAAAATGTTACGTAACAGCCACTCGATCATAAATACAATTTGTCGGTTATTGTAACGTAGAGTCATTCAAAATACAGTTTCTAAAGTCTTTAACCGTGTTAATTCCTAACAGGTAAAGAAATGCAGTAAAAGGAATGATCAGAACGTACTGTAGACGAGGGCGGGAATTGAAAGTATATATACCCTCTATATGAATTGATACTGTACATACCCTCCACGTACAACCCTCACTTTTTTTTCTGTTTAGCCTCCGGAACTACCATAAGTTATTACATCAGAGGATGAATGAGGATGATATCTATCAATGCGAATGAATAAGTCTTGTACAACCACAGGCCATCCAAAAAATCCACATACAACTCTATCGTAAACAAACTGTATTCCATCGATGTCATTCTTTCTGATCGGCAAGAAATTAGCTTTAAAATCACCTTGAAGAAAGTGTTTAAAACATAGAAGAGTGTCGTTAAAAAACTATTAGTAAAGCTTTAAATTGACACACCACGGGGAGAAGAGTCATCTTATCAACAACACGATGCTATAATTGTACGCATGTAAGTGATATACTATTGTATATTCGTTCCATAGATAATTTTAACGGAAACAGAGAATAAAAGTTTAAAGCAATTATAAATCTGTATTTATAAAAGAACACGTCATGAGTGATTCATAATCAACGCCCAGAAAAGCCTATTAAAGATAAATTGATGAAAATTTGTATACCCATTTTCCTTACGGTGTGCACACTAAGAAAGGATTTTTTGATATTCCCAGTTTACAAGGTTAAAATTGAATAACAATGAAATATACTATTTTTTTTTCTCGGTAATAAATGAAGATATCAAGTTGGATTTTTTGTATGTGTAATCTTTATTTCTAAAAAGCAATTTCTAGATTTTTTTTAAATCTGATTCTGATAGGGGTAAAGAACTGTAAGAAGAATTTCAAAAAATGACTGCAAATTTTTCCCGTTTCTGATTATATTAAACGAAATTTTCACTTAATTTGGGCATGCAAATACTCTTCAGATAAATATCTAAAAACCATTTTCGGGTTTTTTGAATTTTAATATTTAAAAGGAGTAAAAAACATAATTTTTTTCTTTTTCAATTTTTGCCGATTTATACTACTGCTATTGAATAGATCTTTATGAACTTTTGTAACATTGTGATGATAGGTTAGGTTGAAAATTCTGATTATATATTTCCCGAGCGAAGCCGCGACGGGACTAAACACCCGCTAAATCTAAAAATCAAATCGAAATCTAAATACCAATCAGTGGCTTCTGTACTGACCAAAGTGTTACTCTGAAATAATAATTACAATATACTAACAGTTTTTATAAACTGAACAGGCTTTAATTTTTATTTTTCTCACAAGCACCAGTTTAACGAACACATCTGGGTCTAGGAATACGCGACGGGAAACGCAAGTAACCGTATAGCGCGGGCGAAACCGCGACGGGGATGCTAAAATGAAAATATATATATATATACTGTACACGCGTTATTTACCTACGCAACAAATTTAAAATATATTAAAGAGTGGCCGATATTAAATGGCGGAAAAAATTTATAATTTCCTATATTTGGAAGAGCGATTTAGATTTTTAGAGCGATTTAGTTTTAAGAATCTAACCTAATAAAGAATATATTTACAACCAAAAGAATATTATTAACAATTTATTTTGTGACTATTTTCTCACAGAAATTCTAAACCGTTCTAACAACGGTAATTATTATTTTTGTCAAA
>JAAAKQ030278298.1:0-14000 GCA_010016005.3 Zanna intricata | reverse complement strand
TAACAATTTATTTTGTGACTATTTTCTCACAGAAATTCTAAACCGTTCTAACAACGGTAATTATTATTTTTGTCAAACTCGTCTCTAAAAGTACATATAACATTTGTGTGTTACGAGTGTGAAACAATACCGTAAGTTAAAAAAATATATACATTATAACAACTTTTTATAAATATTTACTTTACTTAAAGTTTAATTAAATTCTAATCACTAGTTAAACCACTTCCGATACAGGAATACCTATATCTTCAGTTAATTCTAATCTTGTCTCTAACGGCACTTTGTTTCTAATAAAGAATAAAAATATAAAAAATAACATAAATATTATTGAAAACTACAATTACTAAATTATTAACTACAATTATTCAATTACAAGTATATTTAACATAATCATAAAATAATTTTACGAATTAGTAGTAACAATATCTCAAATTAAGATTTTACATGTTCACATTCACTAATGTGTAAAGAGTACAAAAGAAATCCATAAAAATGAAATAGTTAACTTTATTAACAATTCATATTACTCTAAGCGCACTGGGCCTACAGCATTTGACGATCAGCCCCAGACTTACATAAATTCAGAGATGAAAAAAAGAATATACCTGTGCGATTTTACGTTACGCACAGCGTACGGCGCTAACCGCTTCGGTTCACTAAATATAAAACGATGATATACAGTTAACTGTAACCAAGCCGGATAAAAATAAAAAATACAAATTTACAAAATTCTTCCTTTTTTAATTGCTATCTCGTTTCAAATTAGGTTGCGTACTCTCATCGTGTGCGTATAAATTTTGTTTTGAATGGAGCCGTTTAATATATATATATTTTTTTTAATAAATTTTTAACAATGTCGACCCAAGCAGTTTCATAAGAGAAGCATAGTCTTCCACTAGTTCTATTAATCTACTTTTCCTAGGATTTTATGCAATATTATCACCGCACAAATGTCAAAAATAACATTCGATTTTTTTTCTCGAAAATATGAATTTTTGCAAATTTCATAAAACGATCCATTTATTTACGGTTTGAAAATTACTAACGAAATCTATAATTTGAAGTACAATACTTTATTATAAACGTTATACAGAAATTTAAATTGATATTACAATACAAAACAAATTACAAAATCGTTCATTTTTAAGCATGATTTCGCATATATAAGATAAAATATTCGAATTAAAAAATATTTTTTTTTTATTAGTAAATTTTCTATAAATTGTAAATCACACTCCACTGATGTAAAGCTAATTAATGTACAAAAGCTTCCGGAGCAGGTAAATAAAGAAAAAACTATTTTATTACTGGTAGAAATTTTTATATTGCCTTACAACAGGTTTTTTTTTTTGGTAGATTATGTTCTTGGAAACTAAAGTACATAAGCAATAAAATACGGTATGTAAAATTTCCCGAGCAATCAGGTCGGTTCAACTAGTTCAGATATTTATTATAATAAAAAAAAAAGCCAAAATAATTTTTTTTTAAATAACTTCCTTTTCCAATCAATCATGCTTTTATTTTTCGTTATAACTGCATGTATTGAAGTAATGGACTTTTACTAATATCAGATTTAGAATAACTAAGTACAAACGGCCGGCCTCTGTGGCGCGAGTGATAGCGTCTCGCCCTTTCATCCGCAGGTCCCGGGTTCGAATCCCGTTCAGGCATAGCATTTTTCGTTCATCTCTCCTCTGAAGATATACACCTTAACGGTGGTTCCGAAGGTTTAAAAAAAAAAAGTCAGTAGATTAGTAACGTTTTACAATAAATAAATTATACTTCACACGAAAGTAATATAAATTTGTGAATACAATTTTAAAATTTTATACAAATCGAGTAAACAATTCAACGAAAAGAGAGAGAGTGAAAATAGCAGTATGGCCTTTCCGATGAGTAGCTAAATTACAAGATGAATTTTTATAAATCTCTTTTACAAGGTTATCTTAGAGACGAATATTAAAGACATCAACGAAAAGCTATTTTATTTTAATATTTGATGCCTCCGTTGCTACAGAACCAGTTTATATTTTATTAAAATAATTTACTCTTATACGAGCAAAATTAATCGTAAAATCCTGAAAACACTATCAATAAAATCTACTTATTCGGGGAATTAATATGAAAGCGATCGAATAAGCTACATAACACTATATTTTTATAATAAAATTATAAAATGTTTTACAGGTATCCCATAAATTTTCAAACATAAGATAAACATTTTTTTATGAAGACCAAGGTCTATCAGGAAAAGATACAGAACATAAATACGCTTATAATTATATAATGCTTGTAACGGCTTCAACCGTGGCTTTACAAAAAAAATGCTTATTTTTCCTACATAAGGAAACTTATGGGTTACGTGTTCTTCAGCAGAGGACACGCATAGCAGTGGGTTTTCAAAACAATGATAGTTAAGTAGAGAATATACAAATAAAAATGGTTTTTATAAAAAAAACATGTTTATTTTTCTACGTACGGAAACTCTTGAGAAACCCTGTATTAATCTTTAAACATATCAACAGCGGTTTTAACAAATTCTATTTTGTTAAAAATTTAGCTATAAAATCAACAACTACTGCATAAAATGACATCTATATTAGAATACCTGCCAATTACTAGTAAAAATTAAAACTCAGGATATTTTCAGAGGATCTTTTATGCCGTTTCGCAAAGCTAGACATATTTCATCGGCATATCATATCGTCGAACAAAGAGTCTTACATCACCGATCAGAAGTTCGATTTTGATAACTCAACAACCAAAATGAAATCTAACGTTTCTATATTTCATTCGGATAATGTACACCTGCGGAGATTACTTGTATCTCAAAAGTTAATCAAAAATACATTTAAAAAATGACTTCAAAAGTGTCTGATACCGTGAGCAGAAAGAATAAAAGATTGTACCACAATTTCCTACAAAAATGTGTTTGAGAAACAACAAATTGCACATCTTATAGAATAAAAGGAAAGGAACTAAAATTATCTTTTCTTTTATAAACTGCTTCTACATCATCCATTACGGCTTAATGTAGAACAAATTTATACAAACATTTTTTAGAGGGGAATTGTATGAAAAAAACTAAATCTACTTCAAACAAATCTGTCAAGCTTACTGGTGAGAGAGTTCTTAGCGATCACTTATATTATTACATAAGTTGAATTACCAAGGAAACATTTGTTATTTATTACTCGGAAGGGAAGCAAATGATTCTAAAAATTACTTTGTACGAAAACTGTTTTACATTTTATTACCTTTAATCCTTTCTTAAAGCTGTCTCCGGTAGAAGGAAGTATAAACAACCTTTGAAATTCAAAAATTTTTCTATGAAGGTTGTACAAACAAAATTTTATTTACTTAAATTTTTACCTTTTGATTTTTTTTTTTTGTGAAATGCACACTGAAATTGTAAATTAAAAATAAATAAACAAATATATATACCATGCAATGAGCGCGTTTAATTTACACACCTTATGTTTCCAGATTTACATACATTTTTAAATTTTACATACATTTTACAATATTTTTAAATGAAATAAAAAATATATGCAATAATATGTTACAAAAAAAAATCCGACGATTAAAAATGGCTAATAAAAGAATAACAATTTTCAAAAATTATCTGAAAACCTTTTATTTCATCAAGAGGGAATGGTCCCCTGATATAATTATTTAAGTCAGGAAATAGCAGACTTGTAAAGATGTTAATGGTGTAAATTGCTATCCCTATTTAAAATACATTCGTAATGCAATTTTGTTATTAATAAAGGTCATGTTGTTCACGGGTAACCCGGAAAAAACAATTCGAATATAAACAAATCGATTTAAGGGTAGAAATTGAATTTAACAAAGTCGTAAAATCCCTTTGGCTCGTGTACATCAACGGCAAAATTACGTGGAAATAAAATGTACTATAGTAATTAACGTGCGACTGACGTGCTTATGTTTAATTATATATACAGAACACAGCGCTCGCTACGAAAATCACGTAAATCGCTACTTAATTCGTGCTACAATAAAATTTTCTGTATACCTATATAAAAAAGACTTTACGAGAAAAATTCATCTGATTTTAATAAATGAAATACTGAAATAAATTTCATTCGCGCGAATCATGTCTTGTAGAATGTGATTTACTCAAAGAGACTCAGAATTTTATACATTAAAAATAATTCCATAAAAATACAACACGCTCCCTGTTTAAAATTTACTGCTCACAATAACGAAGTTATCTGCATAAAATTATGCCAAAAACCATCCTAGAATTTCAATAAAAATATTGAAAAAAGAAACATTCAGATCGTTTCTTAATTTATATCGAACATCGGGAACATCCATAGACTCATTCTTATTTAAATACAAAAACTGCCGGCTGCAAAATATATAGGGGTTATTTACAGCGATGTGTCTTTAATTTTTACTCTTTAGATAAAGGCCCTCTGATTTAACGATTATTAACCGAGGGATATCTTGCAATACTATTCCGTAACACCTGAATTCACGTAGTGGAACACCGATAATCCGGAATGACCTTTGCGAGGTCTAATCCAGATAGTTGAAAAATTAATAAAGGTTTATCATACGTACCGGAGATGTCATTCTAAAATTTAAAGGTATCATACACAGAATAAAAAGACAAAAAATAAACATAACATAGGTAAACAGAGAACATAGGCAAAATGTGATAAAAAAACAGATACAGTAATACGTTACAAAAAAAATCCAACGATTAGCAATGGCTAATAAAAGAATTAGAATTTACAAAAATTATCTGAAAGAGATTAAAATTTATTACCCTACGGTTTCATAAAGAATTTAATTTAAAAACCTTACAAAAAAACCTAAGGAAGACAAAACGAGTTAACGTACATTACAAAAAAATAAATTTCTTAAAAATTATTCTCTGTCTTTTTCTGTTTAGCCTCCGGAACTACCGTAAGTAACTACTAGTAAGGAACTACCGTAACTTCAGAGGATGAATGAGGATGATATGTGTGAATTTAAATGAAGTGTAGTCTTGTACAATGTCATACGTACAATTTCTGGTCGACTACTACTGAGAAGTGTGGTTAATTGAAACCCAACCGCCAAAGAACACTATCTTTACTAAGACTTGAACCTTAGAACTGACGACTTCGAAATTAGCTGATTTGCGATGTCGCGTTAACCACTAGACCAGCCCGGTGGGCCCTTCAAAAACAAATCTTATAAATCTAAAAACATACGATACGTTCAAAAGAATAAAACTTAGCGACAGTAATAATCAAAACGTATCTTTACTCGCTTTAAAGTTGCTTATTTTTTGTTTACGACCAGCAAAATCACGTAATCGCTTTAAACAAAGAATCTATTACATCCATGACGTTATAGTTCACGCTCGACCGATCGATGCGTTTCCATCAATCTTTTCAGAAGTTAATTTTATAATTAGTTTAACACGGGACTATACTAATCGCAACAAAAAATCCATTAAAAACCTAGTAAAAACAAATATCGATAAAAACGCATTTCCTACTGAAACAAACATTTATTTTAGTAGTATTCTAGATTTTTTTAAAAGTATATATATATATATATATATTTTTAAATTGCCTAGTGCGGATGTAAGCGGTCCAAGTAGTCGAACATTCGGAAAACAGACGTTCCAATGTATATTGACGTCAAAACTGCCGTTAAAATCATTCGTTTGCGTAATTATTACGTAAAGATA
Organism: Zanna intricata; assembly: GCA_010016005.3. NCBI lineage: Eukaryota > Metazoa > Arthropoda > Insecta > Hemiptera > Fulgoridae > Zanna > Zanna intricata. The sequence continues at coordinate 8,287 of JAAAKQ030278298.1, read as the reverse complement.
TTTTTTATAACATTGATTTGTTTCACGCTTACAAAATAGTCTCAACAGACATTCATTTCATACCGAGCCGGTTATTCACCACTGAAATCTTATTCAGAAAAAAATCGCCTCATAATAGGTTCTTTTTTTTAATGACTCAATAAAAAAATACAAAAAAAGAATCTGTATTTGTTTATTCTTCAAACTTTCAACAAATTATAATCGTACAACGACAATAAACTTAATAAGTCGAGGTTTTTCTAAGGTATAAAATTAAAATAACTTGAAAAAAAGAACTTTCCATTAATCGAATTGAAAATTAAAACGATTTAATATAATTTGATCATGATTATAACGTTCAGTTTTGGACCGATTAACGTAAATTCTCGTAACAATATTTTAAGAATTCAATAACGTAATAAAAATTTAACGTTATATAGTCGTGTATATTGATTTTTTTTATAAATGAATTTTAGATTTAGAAATAAAAATCAAGGTCGTCGAAGTTACATCTATAAAAAAATTAATGGTATTGAAAAGGAATCCGTTTATTATTCAATATGAAGTCGTCACCCGTATTAAAGCCGAATAAAAAACTATTTTAAAAAGAAAATTAATATTATGAGAGAAAAAGGTTAAATATTTGTAAAATTAATTTGAAACATTCACAAATATATATATTAGCTAAATTAAAAATATTTAAAAAAATTTTTCTAATTTAAATTAAATTTACAAAGAGAAAGACAAGTATACGAGTGTGTGTGTGTGTGTGTGAATAATTTTTTACCATTTACATTACTGTCGAAAAATAAAAACCGGATTTTTATTAAGAATGAATGCAAATTTTTAAATATTACATCACTTAGATTATAGTCCATTAACAGTACAAGCACTTTATTAAGTTGCTAAGTAGGAAAACTACATTAACTACATTATTATTGCCATAATCTTTATTTTAAATAATATTGCACGTTTATTTAAATATTCCAAGAATTGGACATAACAGACTTCTTAGAAACGCAATAAAGTGTACAAGATTACAAAAAATAAAAAGTATTTAAAATGTACACCTCAATAAAAAAAAAGAAAATGAAAAATAGTTATTAAACAATCTAAATAATAATTTAATTGTATTAAGATTTTTTTTTTAAATTTAAACACATAAACAAGTTAAAATTGGATTTTAAAACACAAAAACCTTTCTGGGGGGGAGAAATATTCTATATCTTAATATTACCGAATATTGTTTTCCTTTTCACTCCCGATAATCGTAATTTTGATGATGAATATAACGTAGTTATGAACATTATTTTCACTCCATAAAAAATAAACTTGAAAACTCGTAAACTTCTCTTAAAAAAAAAAAAAAACGATCGTCAAATCTATCCTTTAATCAAAGTACGTTAGGATACGGACACAGAAAAAAAAAAAACACTGTGGCACGACGTCGTCTGTGCTCTATTTATTGAAATAATAAAATAACAAAACTGGATATGGTAAATCAAATGAAATAAACTAAATTTAAAAAAAAAAAAATTTACATTCTAAGAAATTCAGAATCGCCTCTATTATAGACGATATGGAACAAAATTTGATTTCTAAACGATAGTTAGATTCTATTCTAAACCTGAGGAAAACACTAAAACTTAAAATACAAGACATACAGATCTAAGTTTTTATTTCATTTTATCCAATACATATTTGAATTATTTTTTCTTTTAATTGAAACGGTGATGATAAATGATTTAGTTGTAGAAAATCTTCCGACTTCACAAAATTATACTTAAAATTCTTTTCGTCGCGACACGAATGAAAAGAGGATCAAAACTGTAGGGAAGATATTTAGAGATAAATATGTTCCCGTAGTACCTTATCTTTTACGCACCTACATTTGGGTTAGATGCTAATTTTTCATTAGATTGCTGGTATTTCAACAAGTAACAGATGTGATTTTAATAATAAATCCAGAACAAAAAAAAATGGAATTTACAAAATTTAATTTTTAGCGTATTTTTTATTTATAGACGTAAAAAATCGACCCGTTTTTTACGATTGTTCAAAAGTAACTCGACATCGAATGGACCGATTTTTTATTTTGAAGAAAAACAATTTGAGGTCCCATTGTAAACTTGTATCAGTTAACTTACGCGGAAGATATTTTAAGTGAAATATTTCTTTGTTAACGTAGAAGATTTAAAGATTTTTTTTTTTAATCGTAGTTTAGTATACATTTTTACTGCTTATTTTAATACTGACAATGTTATAGGCGAAAATTTAAGAAAATTAGGAACACTAAGGGTAAAAAAAAAATAGTGATATATAATACATTCTAAATACACAGGGCAGGTAACGCTCGGAAGCAGCTCTTCAAGGAGTTTTTCTACTCTTTTTTTATTTATTTTTATCAACACCCAGGTTTTTTGACTTTTTGTTTCTTATAAATGGTTTTTTCATGCAGGCAGTTAGTTAGGTCGACTCATATTTTAAGTAAAAATAAATTATGCGGTTTTTTTTTTATATGAAAAATGAGCAACAGAGTTACGTGATTAATACGGTCAACGGACCGATTAGGGCAAAGAACGGGAATCCTTCGACACGGATCAGCCGAGCATACACCGGATATACACCTACACATAATCTATAGGTATATAATAATCTATTTGGCAAATGAAAAATCAAATTTAATACTATTCTCTCTACCCGCCCTTATTCCTTATCTTCGACTTCTCTAGTTTTCAGAGGATTTCGATTAGATACTCCCTGGACCGTAAGCCAAGAAGGGGCTGCAGTACGGTCTGAAACACCGGTCAGTAAAATTCATAACGTAATATAATATTATTTAAAATAATAACCCTGGGAATTATTCATTAGTTAAAGATTTTAATCCACCTCATGCAACTATAACAAAAAAAAACCGGATTCCTAGTTCTTAAATTATACTGTTGAATTGTTCTAATCGAATTTGAAAAAGAAAGGAAAAATAAAAAAATAAATAAAATATCTTTGATAAATGGAAAAGTTTCATAGCTTTTATTTTAAATGATATAAATGAACACAAAACCAGTTATTTTCCTCCTGCCGCTGACAAATGATATGGCAAAAGATTGAATAAATAATTTCGGCTCACAAAACGAAACAGGACCGTAAATTTTTCTAATTAACTGTTTCATTAAAGAGCTCAACAAATATTCAACTAAATTAAACAAGAAAAAATAAAATAAAAAATTAAAGAGATACGGTGGAAATATAGAAATGTGACGATTTATTTAATGTAAACAAGCGATTTTTCTTCCATCCCGTTTAGTTACACAAACAGTTATAGGCGACGGCAAATATTTAGGTGGTATTACTCGTTACTTAAAACGGCATATCACTCTCAAAGATTGCAATATCCCAAGGCAAACAAACAAGGAAAATTTAGGAGTGAAGCGATTTCCTCGAAATCATTTTCAACGCGGTGAATCACCGTTGCACATCTGCATGCTAAGCACAGCGAAGTATAATACTATGAAAAAAAAACAGCTACCGCTTCAATACTCTTATGAAAAGCGACTATTACTGATCCTCTAGTACAACAGGTACTTAAAATATTAGGAAATTGTGTACAGCAACAAATTAATGCATTGCATTAATATACGATGCCCTAATTTTACCCTACTTAATTATCCTAACTTACTTTACTCTTAATTTATGAACTAATAATAATTACACTGAAATATTAATCTTATCGTACTTCCGGTTTTTGTATTATTAATAATATTATTCGAAAATGTTAAAAAATACTTTTCCTAAATACAATCGAAAATCTGGCTAAAAATTCATATAAATAACAAGTTAAAATGTTACGCTCTATTGATTCATTGTTCCCACAAAACTATTAAATTACTGCAAAAACAACAGAGCGTAGAATAGCATCGTTTGTTAAGTGAACGAATAATATGAAAGTCTTTCTTTGACGACTCTTCACTGAAACTGCAAACACGATCCAGAATAACGATCAAATAACGAACACTGCTAATCGACATAGTGTACTTCCATACGACACTACAGTTTCTATCGTTATATAGGATTACGCCCACTTATATCGGTATTACGTATCCGCATCGTTTTCCTGTAATTTGTTCGGTACCATTCCACCGATGCGACAGATAAATAATAACATTCGACCGATAATGGTTGAAGTGTGGATCCGCCTTAAGAGTAACAGAGATATGTATGTAACACGATCCAAGTTACAATTTTAAGAAAAGTTATTAAAACAAATATATGGGAGTCGGTTTGAGAAATAAATAACAGTTTAAAATATCCGACACATGACCCTCCCTCCATTTATCAGATATGTTAGTAAATGCAGTAGATATTTAAATCTGTAAAGAATAAAAGCAAATATTCAGACGACTGAAGTATGCGAGAAAAACTGGTGCGACCCGGTTTTAAAATACATATTTTGGTTACAAAGATTCGTAAACGGAGTTCAATAAAAAAATTAAGAGATTTGCTAGCAGCTCCTAAAAAGGAAAAATTTACGAATACGTGGATTGATGTAAACTAATATGTAGAGGAGGTAGAAATATTTTAAAAATTGGTTGACAATTTTGGCGATGACCCTCAAAACTCATTTAATAAAATTAAAATCGAAAACATAAAAAATTTATCATCACTCGTTTACAGCATTTTCCATACAAAATTGTGATATTTTTCTTAAGTTCAGCCCCGTATTTATTTTTATAAAAAGTTTAAATATGCTGCAGCATTTTCTATAAAACTTTTTAACTAACTGTTCTCCTGAGAAAACATGTATGAACTTGAAAGATGTATCGTACTTTCCGTCTCGCACATAACTAAGCTTACAAACACAAACGTAATTTTATGAGGTATTTGTATACGTGCACGCGCGCGTTAATAAATTTGTCATAGCTACATCAAAAATGCTTCGTACTGCGAAATACCCTGCTCTATTTAAAGGAGGAAAAACCTAATCAAAATATTATAACTACGAAAAAGAAAATCTGTAATAAAAGAAACCCGAAAGAATTTAAACTTCATTAATATACGCTGTACAGTAAATTAAACGTACGAAAAAGAAGTCGAACGATATCTTTGAAATAAACAAGATGTAAAATTACGAAAAATAATTATTGTTCGTACAGATTCTCTGAAAAATTTTTAAATATAATTTTTTCTACAGGGAGGAAAGGTTAACGCGTTCCTCCACCACGAACAAGCATGCACGTATAACATCGTTCTCATGGGCTTTATAAATACTGTATTTTATTTATTTAGTATCATTATTAGTTTAATTAAATTTAGTTCTTGACGAATTTAGAAACCCTGACGAAAAGAAGTAAATAAGCGAAGAGCAGTATTTATATATATGTTTGTATCGGAAATTTTAGCTATGCCCGAATAACTACGCCGGTCTCCGGTTTGACTCCTCGGCAACCGGCTAGAGTACATATTACCCGACTGCAATCATTCACTAAACCAAATAATGAGAGATTGATATTCTAAAAATCCTTACCGCGTATATTGTATGTGTATAGCTAAGAGGGAAAAGGGGGAGTTCCTCAAAGAACCCGAGAGCCACATAGAAACATACTCGTATTTCCTTAAGGAAAATCTTCACCTATCCTTGGAAGCGCATCCACAATGTAGGTATCCCTACTGAACTGTGCCGTTTACCCTGATCTCCATCAGAAGATAAAAAAGCAATAAGGGCGACTTCCTGATCATACAGAACCGATATTACATCATATTCAAAGCTAAAATACACTATAAATCGGTAAATTATTTTGATGAAATAAAATAAATTCGTTTCTAAATCTAATGTAATATAAAAATACAGAAATGCAAAAAACGTATGCGCACAAACCAGTACACTCAAAACGTTCAATATTGAAATACCAAGTAAAGCAGTAATAGATAGCAGTACCTGTTATTTTAAAACCAAACAAAAGAAACTGAGTACAGCTTAAGACAAAGGAAACCATCAATTCATCAGAAAATGATCCGCGGGAATAGGGTGAAACTAATTCAAAAAAGATCGGTACAAGTAGAAATCAATGTTCAGTTATTACTTTTAAGTGCGCGTAGTAAAGTGGTTTATAGTACAAACAAAAATTCACTTTTAAATATTAAAATATATCGTAGACGAACGTTACATTACGAATAAAACAGATAACGATGAAAAAATATTTCGGAAATACTAAAATAATTTTTTTCTAATATACGTTTACATCGAACATAATATGAAAAAAAAAAAAAAAAAAAAAAAAAATCAAGCGACGAGGAGCGAGACGTTACACGAGTGTACGTAAATGATTGCATGTCCCGGCTGTGAATGTAACTAAACAACATTGATTTTATAATTTCGTACTTTACAACGAACTGACCTTTGTACTTTGTCGGATGAACATTGTCAGAGGCATGATTCGTCTGCTCAACAGGACGGTGCAGACCAATGATGAAGCTGGTGCAGGAGCTGCAACAAAAAAAAATATTTTTAAAATAAATGCACATAATAAAAATACGTACTATAATATCGTTTTATTATTTATATACATACGTATAAACTGATATATAATATATGTAACCTTTAGTATTCAATACTGCTGCGTCAATCGATCACTTACGTAAAGCTATAGAATTTCAAGAGACTATAAATACATTACATATAAACAGATAAGAATAACTACCATTTTTCATCCGAGAACTACAATTTCACGATAAAAAAAATTTAAGTAAAGTTATAATAAAATCTACAGCTTGTACTGAACTAAAGGGATGGCCAGAGATTGAAAAAAAATTATATAAATGGAATAAGTAGCACTATCGTAATCAGAAACAGACATGTATAAAAGAAAATACCAAATAATAAATTCATATTAAAAAAAAAACCAAATTATTTCAAGAAGAAGAAAAAAAAATTATATAAATTTTTTAATAAAAACGGGGGTTGGGTTATTCTTTTTAAAATAAATAAAATACACCTCGCATTACTTTTAAAATTTAATTTTCTAAACCGAGAAATAATAACTTAGAATTCAATTAAGATCTACAATTAAATAATTTTTTCACAGAAAAAGAATAATTTTCAAGTTTAATATAAAATTTCAGAAAAACAGGAAAAAAAAAATTATTGGTTGTTATAAAAAGCATATTTTATGTACAGGTGACTCATTTCCAAGTTTCCATACGTAGAAAAATACTTTTTTTGTGAAAACCATTTTTATATGTTCCACGTATTCACCACCATTTTGAAAACACATTTCGATGCTTGTCCTTTACCTCCGGAACCACAGTTAAGTATACCTTCAGAGGATGAGATGAATGAATTGTAGCGTGTGTGAAAAATGTCATGCCTGACCGGGATTCGAACCTGGGACCTCCGGATGAAAGGCAGAGACGCTACCACTCCGTCACGGAGGCCGGCTTGTCCTATACTGCTGAAAAACACGTAACCCCGTAAGTTATCACACATAGAAAAAAATAATGGTTTTTTTTTTTCATGTGTCAGGAAAACTACAAAACATGTCATCTCGAGGAACGTATCACCAACGCCATTACAACCGTAACATAATTAGAAGCATATTTATGTTTTGTATCTTTCCTGATACACCATGGCGTACACAAAAAATGTTTTATTTTTTCTACGTATGGAAACTTACCGGATAGTTGCATAACTTTAAACGTATGATATTTAACTACAATAATAATTAGCATAAAACATATGAATTAGTTTATTTTGTTGTTTTTTTTTTAAATACTTTGCCGCGATTTCCATAATGATTTAACAGATATCAACATAATTCCTGTACCAAGTTTATTTTGATTAGATCATCGCACGCTTCACTCGATCCGACGAGTAAAATACAATTCCATACGACCGGTCTGATAATAACCGCATTTCTACGTTAGATTACTGGAAAATGATTTCATACTGTAATTTACATCGATCCGTTATTTCATAAATTACCTAAATTCCGAGGCTGCAGTAAACAAAATTACTGCTTACTACTAGCATAAGGTCGGACGGTGGAAACCGGTACACGGCCATATTTATCGTCCCACCAACAAGCCACAGTTCGGAATGCTAACAACAAGAAACGTAACTGAAAAACATTAATTGCAACTAAATATTGCGTACACGACGCGTTCCAGGTTTGATTACCGTTACCAGAAAATGGTAATTTACATGGCATTTATAGATTTAGAAAAGGCCTTTGATAACGTAGACTGCAATAAAATGTTCAGCATTTAAAAAAATTTAGGGTTCAAGTATAGAGATAGAAGAATAATTGCTAACATT
>JAAAKQ030278287.1:0-10497 GCA_010016005.3 Zanna intricata | reverse complement strand
TCATCGACGCAAAACGACAGTACTACAAACATAAACAAAAATATAACTAAACTGCGGATAAATATTTACTTACCCTCTTATGTTGTGTGTTACGTAATTTGTTAATTTAGTGAGTCTAGTAAAAATTATTGGAACCAATTTGGAAATGTGTAACATAACAATGAATAATTTTGGAATTACGGTGTTAAGTTGTTGGTTTTCTATTAAGTTATTTTTTTACATTGTTATTAGCATCACGGTCGTAATACTTTATATTGATTTTTTTGTTATTATTTTACTGACAAATTAAGATTCTTTTGATATCAAATGAGTTAATGATTTACAGAGTATATTTTGTTTAGTATTTCGATTTACATATAGCGTCATTAACTGTGTACATTGGATATATAGTAATGATACTTAGAAAACAATATCATGAATTAATATCAACATCACAATTGATCACATAGTTAAAAAATCTCTTTGGGCACGACGAAATTCGGAGGTAGATTTCCCCGGTGCTAAGAAGAGGATAAAAAAGGTTTCCTCCTACTAGTTAAGAAAAATTTCAAATATACTCAATACGACAATGGTTGTTCGTGAAAAAAAATTTCACGTGTTCAGCATACGACAAGTTCCATTTTACAATTCCAGCAACATTTTGGTCATCCATTGCCGTAAGGATTGGTCATATCAAAAATTATTTTAGATAAAAATTTTACGTAATGTTTAGAGGACTAACGACCACTTTAAACAGATTCGTTACTGTGACTATTAAGGGAGGTATGATTTTTTTTGTCTTCGAAACCCATTTTTCCAACCCCTGGGCCAATGGTAAATTATATCAAAGAACTTTACTTAGTTTTAAGCCCTTATCCAAAGAATAGTAAGGACAAATTCGATATTTTAATAATAAGAAAGTTATAGCGATATTTTTTTTTTCTCGAAAAAGCCGCCCATTTCCACCCCATGATCCGATTTTGTCTATTATTGAACTCGAACGAGACTTTTGATGTTTATATTTTATGTATAGATTTGAAAGTGATTGGCGCAAAATTACGGTAGTCAACGTGTCCACAAGAAAGTGAAATATATATATATATATATATATATATGTAAACTTTTGAACTGACGGTGGTTTTGGGTTCTGGGGGATGTGAAACGCGAAGATATGTAAACATTTTCCTGAAATCAAATCATGGATCCATTACAATGTAGCTTACCAATATAGCTACCGCTACATGGTCGCTTTCTTATGAAATCTATTTAATACATAACTAAAACTACGCATAGTTAAGACAGGATCAAAGAAAGCTCTGTTTTACTGAAGTAAATTTATGATTAGCTACTTAAGTGCAATAATATTAATATTAAACTTTGACGAAGGTGAAATTATGGAACAGAGTGCTCTTAACTACGATTGTAAAAAAGGTTTGCGTTCTATATTCCTGTCTGTAAACGGAAACTCTCTCTTGTTATTGGATTGAGACAACTATAATTCGCGCAGATCATACGCTCCCACCCACCAAACAAACTTTATGATAATGTTGCTGCCAGAAAGTTTACATTAGAATGGGTTCGGAGTTTCACACCTAACGATACAATATCGCTATATTGAAAAAGCTGCCACTTGATAGCAACACTGCTAGCTGGTTGTGAAGAGAGTTGTGCTCTAACCCGGCAATAATATATATATATATAAATGTGTGTGTGTTAGTGGTATAATTGTATGTACACGAAAAGTATTTGGATGCTACTTAGTTTATTTTAATTAATATTACTGTGTTGTAAAAAATTTCACAGGATCAATTTGGTAGCAGTTACAGCTTAGAATGATTCACTAATTCTTTTGTATAAACTGCGGCACTATGATCTGTTAGAAGTTCTCGAGAAGGTACAGTCACGTATTCCGCGGTTAATTTATCTTCTTTCTTTTACAAATACCATCACAACATCTAAACATCATCGTCATTTGGCAACGCTTCCTCTGTAAAAAAAAAACATAATGTCGAGGATATCTACGACATTTTGACTTAAAGCATTAACAAAATTTAGTTTTTTGGCATGATTTGTAGGTGTCAGTTCTTGAACACGTAATACTTTGTAGGGGAAAAGTTTCAGTTTTTTCTCACAGATTTATGTGCAGTAGCAAGTTCGATATCTTGTTGCTGTGCTAACTTACGACGTGACCCTTGGATGGACTTTCAGTCATAGCATCCGAAATATCAAGCAGCTTCAGTTAGTTTAATTTAGGTGGTCTTCCACCTTCATCAGCATCTTCAACACAGCCTGTGGCGCGAAACTTGTCTATAAAAGTTTGAACTGCATTGCGGTGAGGAACAGTAGTATATGGAAACTTATCAGAAAACTTGCACTTCACTAATTAAGTATACCTGTCACCTTCACGAAATCCGTTCCTCCACCAAAGAACCATTACGTTTCTCTCATCTACTAATTCCGAAAATCGAAACGAAGTAGTTCGATCACAACTCAACAGCTGATGTCTTGGTTTATTATTGAGCAGCACCCAACGAACCCACAGGGCAAGCTACCTAACGACGAAAGAACAGAATACACAACATAATTCTAAAACATACTGCAAAGCGACTTTTCTAACGCACTGTAGCACACAATAATTCTGACTCATCACTGAAGATAAATTTTAGTTTTCTCTTCAACAGCATCAAATTCTAATCTGAGACTTCTGTAATATTATCAAAAATTTGTTTTCTTCCTTTAAACTTCACCTGATAATCTTTCTCCTGTCTACATTTTAATCACATCCTACTGGTTACTTCTTAACAGTGATTTTTTCTCGCAACTCAGATTTTAATAAGTTCTTCTTCATTTCCCAATAATTTTCTTTTACTACGAAACTGTAAGTTTATGTTTGGAGTACTAAGGTTTTTCGTTTAGTCTCTATATGTTTATCATTGAATCTTATCTTTTAATTGTAAATTTGTACATTCCATTAATTTTAATCTATAGTCATCGAACTTTGTGCATCCATCAGTTTCGATATACCTTTGTATTTAGCTGTTACAAAAGGTGATTTTAAAGATATTGGATATTGACATTACACCCGCCGCCATCCCATTTGGCCGCCTTAAAGCACAAGACCGAATTCTCTGCCACGAAGGGTTACTAAGCCTAGAACAGTTTAAGCGACCAGCTTCCTATCTAGCTCCCAGAGCTAACGTAACATCGTGAACGGAATAAGCGTGATACAACACACTACTCGCTTCTGTGTCCCATCGTTCACTTGTCATATATTAATAAAAATTAGGTAGACGCACCCCATCAATACTAAAATATGTGACTGCCATAAATACAAAATTTATTCCATCAAGGACATTAAATCGCTGCCGCGCCTAGATCGCTAATGCCAACAACTACCTGTCCGCTATATGACAGCGCTTGTAGCTAAAATTGCCTGATGGCCAGTCATGTCTCGCGGATAGCTTCCTACAGCAGCGCGGTAGAAGTCTTTTGCCTTAGAAAACTACTTATGCCGATTGAACAAAGCAACCACATCAAGGAACTCCTACACGGTCCGATAATGCAGGTCTGGCTAATGCACACTGACTAGCTTGTGAGTTGCCAATTTTCCCCTTGACCTCTAAGTTCCAGGGTGGCCTGAGTTCTGGCCCTCCCCAGAGCGGGAAGTCGAACATTATATGTTCGTTTGACTGGACCTCCCCGCAAACGCACAACTCATCAGTTGCCAGGAGGAACTTGTACAGAAATTGTTTTAAATTTGCATGGTTGGCCAACACCAGGGCTCCCGATGCCCTTAAAAATGAAGTAGAGGCGTACCATCCTCCCCCAGTTCTGTATAAATTTATACAAGAACCTTCCCTTAGCCGCAGTGTACCATTCTTACGGCCACGTTTCATCTCGCAAGGCTCAGAAACCTACTCCGCAGGCGGGAGATCGGCAACTGTTCGAAATTTGGCTCCTGTGCATTGTGATCAGCGTTCCTCTCCGGTTCGAAGGAACATCCCAAATATCTTGCCTCCCTGCCTCTTCGCAATCTCCATATGGCCACCCGAACTTTCACCACGACATCGACTGAGAGAGTCTTTCCTAATACGATAGTAACTTCATGGTAGTTGCTTTAAAAACACCAGTGCATACATTTAAGGCTCTGCGCAATCTCGTCTCATCTCTTTCAAATTATTATCATAAGCGATTGGTATTGAAGAATATTTGTAACCACTTTTAAACTATACTTGGACGAATCTATGAAAAGGCGCCAGTCCTCAGGTGTATGAACCTGTCCTAAGAGCAACATTACCCCGCTCATCATTATTTTCATAAAAAAAGTACTCAGAAAGTTCTTTTTGTCGGCTTCGAAAACCAGAAATTTTTTTTTGAAGTAAATTCCAACTTAGCAGTCTTGATCCTAACAGTTCAGCTTGATTTTTTGATAAATTTAAATCCCTAACCAAGTCATTTAATTTACCTAGTGATATAAGATGTGGCTTATTGGAGGATAATTCAGCATCCAAATCATTGTTGTCTTCTTCAGTACTGCCTGATTCTTCACTGCTGATTTTGAAACATATACTCACAGGTGGCTCAGGAACTAGAATCACTGAGAGATACAGGCCTGATTGTTGCAGATTGCAATGAAGGATATTTTACAGTATGTTTAGATATTTTAGAAATTCCAGATACACTTGTTTAACAAAAGTAACAATCGGTTATGTGATCCTTTGGTTCACGCCAAACCATATCAACACCTAACGGCTTTTTCGTGTACCTTTCACACATCCTCTTAAATATACAGATGTGTTAGTGCATACTATATGAGGAGTTGACGTCTTATCCTGATCACCAATTTTACACTGGAAGTACAAATAATATGTTTTTTTTTTTTTTTTAATTAAAGGTGTTTTTTCTGTGTAATTTTACGGTAAACTCACCACATACACAACAAAAGGCCTCCACATCATTTACACAATTTCGAGGCATTATGACACTGTACTGTTAACAAAGTTAAGAAAGAAATCAGACTGAACAAAATAAATTCATTCCTAAATCCCAGTCCTTAATACAAACAATACAGTTGTGTTTTCTGCTAAATTTGTTTTGACTTGCACAGACTTGATTCATCTTGTTCATGAAGGCTCGCTCTTCAGTATTAGATATGATGTGACAATATGTAATTATGATATGATTTAATTCTTTATCTGGTTTTGTTTATTTATAGCTTACAAATTATATTAACAGAGTTAAACAATAAAAAATGAGGTAACAAAATACAATATAGGAGCTTAAAATGCTAACTAAACGTTGAAAAATGAAAAGAATCCTTTAATTAAAATTTAATTGTTTTTCAAAAATGGTGGGCATTGGAAAGATTCTAAGTTCATATTCGTTTTCAGTATCAATAAACAGATTAAAATCATGTATCGCATGTTAGAAAACAAGAATGATGTTTATCACTGTTTTATTTTAAATCTCATCTCTTTGTACTACCGTTTATGTTTATATTTGGTTACTCGACGACAATGTACATCTAATCACGATCATCCGAGTCTTTTTCAGGATATGTTAAACAGTCCATCATTTTCAAATCATCTGACCGACACTATATACCCTAATGTAGCAATATATACGTTCCTGGAATTGCTGGCCTGGCCCACGGATTCCTCGTATATGAATTTACGAAGAACGTCTTCCATTATACTCGTATATTATCCATCGTTCGAAAATTAGTATTAGTTAAGTACTTTCTCTTTCGTTTTTCTCTAACTATATTTTTCTAGCGTCTCAAGACAATCGGATTTTTACCTGCTGTTACAAATTTACTTTTTTTAACTAGCTTTATACAGTTTTTCTAACTCATCGCTTTATGCCGAAAATTTTGCAGGTATAACTATACATCTGTTGAAGAGACTAGTTTCGGATCTATTCCAATTAACTAACTTTTTGCTGCATCATTTCTAATAACACATTCTACCTTTTCATACATTTACTATTACTTCTGTACGAACGAGTAAGAAAAAAGGAAATGATTTTTATTAAATAGAGTGAATGTGATTTTTTCTTACTCTTCCGATATAGGTAAATCGATATAGACCTAACGTACGTCAACTTTTGAACTGCTAATCGCTAGCCCGACGTAACGACTTCTCGTCAGTTTTCATCCAACTATCGTTTGATAAAAACTGAGTGGCTAATTACAGCGATGATAACTCTCTCCCACATAAAAAGACCGAAATGTTTTTAAACGATAAATTTTCATCTTCCTTTTAACTAAAAGCTTTTTGACCTTTAGAAACACAAAAGAAATACATTTTTACAACTATATAACTTTATGTGGCTCATATTTTCTCTCGTGAGAGGAAAAAGAATTTTTCCTGAAAAAAAAAAAGTGTTATTTTATGTATCTTTAAGTAACTTTAACAACTGAACGATTACGGCTTCATACGATTACGGGCTAGAAACACGTTACCTGCATAAAAAATAAAAAAAAAAGTTTCCTATAAATCTTTTAAGTAATTTATTCAGTAGTTATGGAGGATTCAATTAATTTGGAAATATTGATCAAAATATATTAATGTAATTAAAAAGATTAATAAATTTTTATTAGTAACAAACTGACTGTACATTTTTACTAGAAAACAACTAGCTGCACAACAAGTCAGTTTTCCATGAAACTTACCTTACAATTAATACTTGAATTCTACTAGGACCCTGCGTGCATTAACGCCCAGAAAATCATTTAATCCTTCGAACCGAGATCGTAATATCGTTCTGACGAAAATTTTACTCGTTCGAATCGAATTGATTTAAGCTTGTAAAATTGCATAACTGATACTAAATAAATTTTAATAATTAAATTTTGTTTTTTAGCAAGTTTTATATTTTATGAAATTTCTATTAAAGACTTTTTATCATTATTTGGTTGTTCTGGTTTGTCTATTATAGTCCTTTCTATAACAGGCAATGATAAATTACTAGAAAGGAAGAATTTGTAACGATGAATCAGTACGATACTATAATACCACAAGAAAAAGTCTCACTGTACATGAAATAGATGGGAATTTCGATCAAAAAAAGTAAGTAATGAATATTATTTTTATCCATAGAAAAGGATTAATTTCCAGTGTTATCAGACAAGAGCAATTTAGCTACACTCCATATTAAAACGGTTAAATTTTTAAGACGAACAAGCTAATTTTGCCGTACACAAAGAAATTCCGCGAATTTAATCAGCTGTAACTTATTCTCTTACATGTTTTTCCAAGATACACTCCGAACGAGAAAATATCAAAAAGCAACTTTAATCAATAACGGTAGGAAAAAAGTTAAGAAACTGTACAGCGTTTTTTTTACATATAATAATCTACAGCATTAAAGTTAAAATAAAAAAAAGTATCCGATTACTTTTATTAAAATAAATATAAATTTTTTTATTAAAAGCCGAAAACAGAGAAAAATACAATGAAACACTCCCAGAAACAAATAACGAGCAAATTTTCAAAATACGAACTACAATGTTCTAACATAGATCGTACGGAATAACCCGAATGAATAACAAAATAAAAACTTAAAGTACAACTAGAATTTTATTACGTAAAAAACCCATTCACAATCTTAATGCTTTATAAATAGTTTTAAATAAAGTATTTGACGACATTCTTACATTTCATGTAGATATATTTTTTTATGTGTATATAATACACCTTTCACCACAATCGCTTTAAACATATAATATTTATCTAGATAAAAAACTATTTTCATTGTACTATTGATTTACGAGCCATTCTTAATATATTTTAAAAACGGAACCTTCAAGCAAATTCTATGAACACAAGAACGAAATCTAAAGAAATCCTCAACTAGTTTTCGTTTTTAAAAAACAAAACACTCTTTTCACAGGAATTAAAATCTATTAAAAATAATAACGAAATTCAGAAGTATCAACTTATCCCGATTTCAAAGAAAGCAATTTTTACAATTTAAGTAAAAATTGTAAAAATGAATAAAAAATATTTCAACTTTTTTTTTTTTTTTTTTTTTTTTAATAAACGAATTTTATACGTCAGAAAGAAGCAAAAGTCGTACAAGATCGTATGCTTCGTTATGTTTCTGGAATGTTACAGTGAATTATTAGGGGAAAAAACCCTTAATTTCTTTTAAATACGGCAAGGGGACCAAAAAATAGGGGAAGCATTCCGAAAACAACATACCAAAATATGTAAAGTTAACCAAAGCGGTTTGTTTACTGCAGCCATTCTTGATCAGTAGAATTTGAATGAATTATGTCCAATACATCAGAGAGATTAAACTCAATGATTCAATTTTTAATATCTGAAAACAATACTCGTACTGAAATACAGTATGGCTTAACTGTTTATAGCAATGAAACCGTTTACCGGAGTGCACTGCATTATCGGGAAATAATATTTTTAAACTTAGGAACCCGATCGGGTGAAAGTATTGGGTGCATCTCACAATAAAAATAATGGTCTCCAGTATAATTTGTAAGCTATAATTTACTCCAAGACACGTAAATCTCATCCCTATCATCCAAGTCTTTTTCAGGATAGGTTAAACAGTCTATCATTTTAAAAACTTCTCTGACCGACACAATATTACAATATACTGTAATGTAGTCACATATACGTGACCGCATTAATCAATTACATCGGTCGTAATGGAGACCAGTATTTTATATAATTACTTAAATGAAATATATGACATTCTTACATTTCATGTAGATTGACATTACGTGATTGACTTAAAACTGACGATTACAATGATTGATTACATTACATGTAGTATTGTAGTGCGAATTTAAACATCAAATTCAAGGCGTGAACTAAATAAAGTAAAGTGCCTTTCAAAATGGAAAATTATACCATGATATCCTAAAAACCTTTATGTCTACAATTAATTTGGCGACTGGCGATATTTACTTATTTCTTAATCTGCAAACCCTGAAGAGGGCCTATTTCTGTACATTTAGTCTATGAAACAAGCTGTGCATTATACATTGAGAAGAAGTCGCCTGAACTTTCTGGAAGATGATACGGAAACGATGAACACTATTTGTCCAACTGTTACGTCGGGAAATAGTGATTTTGTCGAAAATAGTTGCCTACTTCTCAGTCGATAAATTATATTTTTTAATTATTAAATGATAGAATAATAAGTTACTTTTCAGTAACTTATTCGTGTTTACAAACACATTATTCCCTTGCTGAAGGTGATTCATTTACTATGGGATCGATCAACGTAAATAAACCATGTCATTCAATTTTCTAAAACAGTCGATACTGTTGCTTATTACAATCTATGCCCATTCCCGAAATTCCATGCAAATTCTGTATCATCAGTAAAATGATTTTCATCCTGTTCGAGTGCCTCGGTTGCAAAAGATACAACTAAATAACCGGATAACTCTATGATGGGTAAAATTTCCCTTGTTCATAGGATTAAATTTCATGGTTTTATACTTGATGCCAATAACGATCACAGTAGACTTACATCCGGTGCGATGTCTAGCCATCCCGATGGTTTTACGTATAGTGGTGCTGTTATGTACCACAAGAATCTTGCAAAAAGATTTTATCTCTTGTTCCTAAGTAGACTTTGTATTAAGATTTTTACGTTTAGTTAATTTGATGATGAAACGTTGTACAGAAGAATACTGTACTGGAAGACAAAAATTTAAAAAGGGGAGTGAGTGAACCGTGACCCGGCTGAGGTGGATAGCTCCGGATATTGTGTTCTGGGTCCGGGTTCTCTGATTGACGTTTGAACTGAACTAGAAAGAAGAGTATCTCTGGGTTTTT
The DNA here is from genome assembly GCA_010016005.3 of Zanna intricata. Taxonomy (NCBI): domain Eukaryota; kingdom Metazoa; phylum Arthropoda; class Insecta; order Hemiptera; family Fulgoridae; genus Zanna; species Zanna intricata. Next base: position 706 of record JAAAKQ030278287.1, on the reverse strand, counting down.
TTTGATGAGAAGTTGTCTTTTTTGTAAATTATTAACTGTCGCTACTATAGTACTATTTGAAGTCTTGTAGTTTTTTTTTATGATTTCATCTTGTTTAGGTATTTCACACAATTTTTTTTCAGTTTTGTTCAAATTACAATTGGGTTAATGTTACGTTTAGACAGAGTAGAACAGCTAAATAAAAAACTCTTATTCTTTCTTCCTTCCTACTATTCTATTTTGTTAAAATGAAGTAAAACCAAAAATTAATAAACAAAACCTCCAAAAAAACAAAATAATCAAATAAAATAAATATATACGTAAAAGAATTATTATGACTGATAATAAAGGAAAACACACATGTCTATCGTACAGCGCATTCACGTGCATGAACACTTATTTCGTTCATGTGCTTGTTTATTTACATAGAAATCAGCCTAGGTTGTAGTAGATATATGTAATATACCTGTTACATAGGTGGGAAGCGGACGATTATCGAAAGTGTTAGTAGTCCTGTTAGCGCGTTGGCTAAACTACTAGCCGTATGGAGAATAATTGATAAGTTAATAAAAATAAAAATAACAATTCTCTGGTAAGAATGAAAAACTGTATAATGAACTTAATTTACAGTAACAGTAACATTTGTATTGAGTCTAAATAACAATAATGAAATTTAACATCATGTCGAATAAAATTACAGCAAACTATTACATAATACTTGTAATAT
>JAAAKQ030278276.1:0-10497 GCA_010016005.3 Zanna intricata | reverse complement strand
GATTTGAATCTTAGAACTCTCGACTTCGAAATCAGCTGATTTGTGATGTCGCGTTAACCACTAGACCAGCCCGGTGGCCAAACAGTTTCAGCCAAATAGTTCGATCGTCACGCGGTGAATCGTTACTGCCAGCTGCCACTGTAAATCGTCGGGGCTGGTAGTTTCTGCGAAACAGAACCTGTAGTTATTACATCTCTGCTGCAGCTAAATAGTGGTCTCTCCTCAACGTTTAAACCATACCATTTCCACTCACTCTCTCAGCGGCTACGTAGAACCTTCTCTTATGATTTAGTTAAAAATTAAGCCTAATATTTATCTCCAGAACCAAATAGTTTAATAGAAATCTGTTGGAAACATCACTCTCAGAGAATCAGCCATTGATGTCGCTAACCATAAAATAGTGCCGACCTCCGTGGCACGAGTGGTAGCGTCTCGGCTTTTCATCCGGAGGTCTCGGGTTCGAATCCCGGTCAGACATGGCATTTTTCGCACACGCTACAATTCATTCATCTCATCCTCTGAAGATATACCTTTAACAGTGGGTTCCGGAGGTTAAAATAAAAACCATAAAATAGCGCTTACGACATCTTTAATACAGTAAAGTTTTTTCGCTGGCTAAACCCTACACAATTAACTACAATCGACACTCCCTATTTAAATTTCATTTGCGAAATTTAAGTTGTTAAATTCAGATCAAAATGAGAAAGGTCTACAACCAGCTAGAAAAATTTGATTTGATTCGTAGTTTCAAAATTTATAGTTTTAAATAATTCTCACTACTGATAATTATAGTTAAAAACATGCAAATTTCTGAAAAATGATTCATTTCTTTCACGAAACCGTGAAGCTAACCAAAACACATCAGTATGACGAATCTAATTTAACTTCTTATGAGTTTTCTGGATTATCTTCCACGATAGAGTCACTCATTGTGAAAATCCGACTGGTACAAAAACACATAGTATATTAAAATGAATGAAAATAATATGCATGTTAACTGTTAAAAGTTATAAAAATTAACTATAAGTATCGTTTCGAATAGAATAACACGATAAAACAGACTAAAATATTTTCTTTCTCTGAACTGAATAATGGTGTGTTGCATTACAAATGATTTTATCGTTATTATCAGTAACAAAGACTCAATAATACCTTTAATTGGTTATCATCGGCATCCCTCGGCGCCAGATAAATGAATGAGCTTAAAACTCAGATAATGAGCTTATAGTACATTATTACACGCATGAAACAATAATTACTCTTGCATGCGGGACTGACAGAATGATTCAGTCTAAACCACTGAGATATTACTAATACGTGTTGAATTCATATTTATAACTGTACACCTTTTCATAAAGCAGGGATTAGTTGTGTTTTAAAAAACTTGTGATGAAGCATGTCTTTCCACACTAGTTAAGAACGACAAAACGCTTCCCTTTGTCGCACGCACACCACCAGCAGAATTACGTCGTAAATTTGGATTTTTTTTTTTTATATCTTTCGTCTAGTTTAACACAGAAGTCCCTTGCTATTAGTGGGAGTTACATTCCGCAGACTTGCCGTGAATAACAATACTGCTAATTACCAAAACCAAACCTTTAGGGGAAGAGTGGGGGGAGGTTATGTTCGTGAAATAGAGAAAAATTAAAAACATTACGTACTGATAACTACAATTAATTATATAAGAACTCTGGTAAATTTCATATTTAACTTACATTTATTCGTGAAAAAGTATCCTCTTCATCGCCAAATGGTGTTTATTCTTATTCATTAACAGCACTAATTTACCCTAAATACATAATCATTGGCACAATTCACTAAAATCTAAGAACTGTACAGTACAATCAGGAAATGAAAGTTATCACGGTGAAATCTACAACACTACGCACAGTTACAATTTATAAAAAAGAAAAATGTTTTTATTAATTTAAATTAAAGAAACTTGTTATTTGATTTTTTTTTTTTGTTGCACTTCGTTGTGTGGCTCTAATGCCATGTCAAGTTCTCGACTGAATTTTATCGACCCTTCCAGAGAAGGATGAACTTCTGACACTTTCGTAGCTAACCCTTTTGCTAAGCGAAAAATTTCAGTTACTTTGTTTTAAGTTTAATTGACTTGTAACTTCATTTTCTTGTTCTTCATTTCACGATGAAGAATAAGAAAATCATCCTCCTGGTGTATTAAATTAAGCCTATCTTTTGTAATCTCTAGCAGACCTTCCTCTGTTAGTTCGTCAACATCATCTTGCAACACTTCAAGGATGTCTGAAACTTCTATTTCTTTGAAGCCTTTGCCTTCAATTTTATGTGCTACTGAAATAATTTCTGTCACAGTTTCATCAAAACACGTAGTAGGAGTGATACTAATTTCCAATACAGCTTCTGGCCATAATTTTCGTCAACAAGCATTGATAGTTGACGATTTAATTTCATCAATCGAATCCTTTAAATTTATAATACAGTCTGCAACACTGAATTTTTCCGGCTTTGAATTACTGATACATCTTCCAAATCGCGTAAGTTGTAATTCCTTGGTCTAAAGGTTGCAACAAAGTTGTGGTATTTGATGGAAGAAATAACATTTTCGCATTGGGATGGGTAAAGTTTTCTAGACGTCCAGCTACATTATTAACTATAAGGAGAAATTTAAATGACAAGGACTTTGATTTCAAACAAAGTTCAGCTTCTTTTACAAAAAAAAATCTAACCATTCAGTAAAAACATTGATATATTAGTCTTGCTAGCTTGCTAGCTTTCCAAGAAAACAGGCAGGCAATTTTTGTATTTTTCTTTAAGTACCTTCTGATTTGGAGATTTATAAACAACCAACAGTTTTAACATGTAGCCACAAGCACTGGAACAACGCAAGACAATCAAACGATCTTTTGCTGCTTTTAATTCTGATGCTAACTTTTCAGTTTTCGTAATAAAGGTTCGAGAAGGCATTTTCTTCCAAAATAAGCCAATTTCATTCGCGTTAAAAACTTGATGTGGTATGGAACCTTTCTGCATTATGAGTTTATGAAACAGTTGGATACGAGCTTGCTGCTTCATGGTCAGCTGATGCCGTTTCTCCTGTAATTTAAGCAATGTGCAAAGAAAATCTTTTTTGAAATTTTCGACCAGCCTTTACTGACATAAAACACGGGTCTTTCGGTGATACTGCTTAGACCATCTTCCTGAACAAAATTATCGTATAAACGTCGAATTTTTTCTGGAATTAAAACAGAACTGAGATGAATCCTTTTTTGAGTTTAATCTTCAATCCAAATAATCAAATCCTTATCAGTTTTTCGATTTTGTAATCGCAACATACAGATGTAACCTTTGCCTATTCTTAAATGCTTTCTTTTACACTTTTCCGAATGTTTTCTTCCTTTTTCTTAATGTACTAAACCTTTGACTCGTTTGCTCTAAAAACAAATCTTGCCACTAGAGCTACACTTTCGTTACTTTTTAAGCCAATCGACAAGTTGAATTTTTTTATTAAAGACATGACTTGTTTTAGCTTTTTCAATTCGGTTCACGTGGGCATTTTCGGCTCGAAAAAACAGATACATATTTGATGTAATGTAACTACGTACATGATACATATAATGCTATATATAACTATGTAGTGTTCGTATATCACGAAAATAATTCATCTAAAATAAAAAAAAAACATAAAGAACAGAAACTAAAGGAATAACACCAGGTAAAAACAGTAACTCACATTGCTCTTTGCTATTCACAATTTACTATAGACTAAACAGATACACCGTTGACAGTCATTTTACTGAGACACTGGATTGCACCGACCTTTCATTTGGACAATCCATTTGTATTGAAGCAGTGGTGCGTTGTAGCAGGAATGTGCTCATAGCATGATTATGTTTTTCAACTGAGTTCTGTCGTTTTGTAATTAAGTGTTCCACCGATATGGTATTTATACAATGTAATTAAATTCGTAACTATAATAACATACTTATGTTACATGTACTCTGCATTTAACACAATATTATTTTACTTAGTATATGCTAGTAAGACAATACTGTGTTGTATATAAACTGTAAAACTATGTTATACATGAACTCTGTATGTTTTTTTTTTACAATTAAAAAAAGTAACCGCGAAAGGCGAGGGATTCCTGTACAGCTTCACAAGAAAACTTCGAAACTATTTTTATACATCCAATCGATAGTAGTTGGTGTGTGAGTCCACATCTTTCACCACTATATGCTTTATATCGATATATTACTAGTAATAACGATCTTCGTTAGTCTCGTTGATGTATCTGATCCTTGAATACAGGTTATGTTAAAATAAAATTGAGTGTAAGAAGTTTCATATTTGTTTCGGTTGTTATATTTATCACATCTACTCAATGTACTTTTTTGTTTGCCTATCGTTTTAGATAAAATGGGTAAAATAACACAAGCAGGAAGATGGAAACCAGTTGCAATAAATGGGGCAGTTGTGGATAACCTCGAGGGATTACTAGGTATTGAAGAACTTGCTGATTATAGTTTTATTACTGAACAGAAAGCGTCAAACGTTTACAAAACAAGCCCCGGGAAAATAAGAAAGAAAAAAAGAAAAAAATTGAAAAAGACTGTACACTGTATTAACACACAAGAAACTAACAATAAACAGCAATGTAACAAGTTTACTGTTGAACTAATTAAGCCCTCTGTAAAGATTACCAATCACGAACCAACTGCCTTAGCCATTAAAAATGATTGTGTATTTACCCATGAAGACTTCATGCCTTGGTGCAATCTTTTTGTTCCTCAAGAGATTTCAAAAGCATTATTAGAAAATGGTTTTAAACATCCCACTCACATTCAGGTACGTCGAACTACTTATTCAGGATTAGTAAAATATATTTTTTTCCAACAATTTTAATATTTCTCACCAATATTCAGTATATTTCAAAACCGTTTGAAAAGCCAGTATTTATTTGCATAACAAAACTAAGTCTTAATCTGATAGAAATCTAAAATTGGATACATATCTTTCATTGTTATTAATTATGTATTGTGTAATGTTAATTATTAATTAAGATATTTAGTTTTTAAACACAAAAGCATTGCTACTTTTCCCCTTAGATTAGAAATTATCACACCACCTGAATGATAGTTCCAAGGTCATGGAAACGCTTCCATTTCAAGAGCCTTGTTATAAATAGTGATATGCTTTGCAAAGTCTGCAGATTGATGAAAAATTCTACATAGGTTGTACTTCTTTTTTTACTATTTTTTATTCCCATCATATTAATTAGATATAATAGGGATACAATAATATTCATAACTTATTCATTATAGAAACTATTATTACAGATGAAATATAGAAATATAGTTATTTCTATATAGAAGTTTTAACATATAGTAGTTTCAACATTAAGCAATTTTTAAATTACTGAAGGAATTATAAAATGTAGCTCTATGGTAAGAAATTGTCATAATAAGTCTAACCTGTATTCCCCAAAGTATGCTCCAGGGAGCTGCCACTCCCTCACAGTGATGCTGTGAAATATTACACAGTTTTCATAATTTTATTTCCGTTTTCAATTCAGTTTCATGGGACGCAACATGTAGCAGAGCTGTTTTAGGACTCTATGTTTTTAGAAACCTAAAGGCTAGCAACACTAGTCTCTCGATTGTTTTAGTAATTTCTCATATTTTCTGTTACTTGTGTTTATCAGTTTTGTATGGTTTAATACATCAGTTTTGTGTGGTGTTAGTGTCGAATTAGTTTTGGAGATTGTATTGACTGATTATTATTATGATCAAGACAAGGGAAATTTTTGAGGTATTTTTACTCTCTTTTTCTGTTTAGCCTCCAGAACTACTGTAAGGTATTACTTTAGAGGATGATGTGAATGAAGTGTATCCTTGTACAATCTCAGGTCAACTACTCCTGAGAAGTATGGTTAATTGAATCCCAATCGCCAAAGAACACCGGTATCCATGATTTATTATTCAAATCCGTATAAAAGTAATTACCTTTACTAGGACTTGAACCTTAGAACTCTCGACTTTGAAATCAGCTGATTTGCGATGTCACGTTAATCACTAGACCAGCCCAGTGGGCTTAATGTATTTTTTCTCATATGCATTTTTAAAAATGGATTGCTTTTTACTAAATTTCAATAAGCATTGTGATAATGAAAATGAAATGAGCACTTCATCAACCAGTGGCAAATAGTGTGAAGAAGGATAAAAATCAAAAATATGATGACAGCTTTTAGTTCTTTTAAACTGACAGAAGTTAATACTGAAAAGAGGCTACTTTCAAAAGTGCCTTTATCCAATCACACCATCAGCTACAGAATACTGATCATAGTGAAGAATATCGATGATTATTTAGTTGAAATTATTTAGCTTAAAGGGAAAGAATTTGGCTTGCAAATTCCCTATTGTCTATAATAATGATGCTTACTTGATTTGCCATTTATGGTTTATAGCTAGCAATAATATTGTTTGGGGCAGATGGAAGTCCCCTTACACCATAATAAATCAAGCTTAATTAAGCTCTCTGTTGCTGCCAATTCTTACTACTGGAAAAGGAGGGGAGGATAAGCTTGGTGGTGGGGATCATCCAGTATATTCATTTCTAGTGGGATGATCTTATTGTAGTTAAGTGTTTAACGATGGCAGATACAAGTGCGTTCACTATCAGAGAATGTATATCAGTTTGAGTGTGGTCCATGAATGTTGAAATACTGGAAAACATAATGCATGACTTCATTATGCATTTTAGGAAGTCGTCTCCATCACGGCAAATGTTACTCATATGGGAGAAGAAGGCTTTGCAACAGAAGTGTTCTTGATGCATCACACACATAGTGAGAAGCCAAGAGTTTTCAAACTGAGACGCATGCTGCAGTGAAGGCATCGATTCAATATTCACTGATAAAATCAAAGCACAAATGTTCTTCAGAGTATTCCAAGATCGACAATGTGAGACCATATGTGGAAGGACCTGAAAGTTAAATGTTTTCATCCAGCTTCAGGTAATGAGTTGAATGACAAGCCCTTGATCAGTGTGTTTACATATGTTAGTTATTGCTTTGATGCTTTCCAAGAGCAAACAATAAAAGTTCTCATACGAATGTATGATTTATCAAAGCTCTTGTAACCAAAATGTTTTTCCAGGGCAAAAGACAATCCTCACTTTTTTTTAGGTAATCAGACTCATTTGTCATGTTATGATCTGGGCTTAGATGACAGCCAAACATCTCCTTGGTCCGTATTTTTATGATGGCAATCAACACAGTTATCTGAGAATGATCAATGAATGGTTGCTTCCAGAATTAAAGGAAAAAAGGATCATTGTCATCATTATGTTGCAGCAAGACAGTGCTCCAGCACTTTTTCCTTTGAATATCTGCAGGTGCCGCAATGAAATTTTTCCAAATCGCTGGATCGGACATGGTTAGCAGCTCCATTGCCTTGGCCAGCAAGAATCCCTGACCCCCCCACACCTGACAATGCACTCTGCTGTTTTGTAAATGAAGAAATCCAAAAATGTACGTATATCAACAATGAGCAGCTCCAAGATCTTGTTTGATCAACATTTGAAATGATCATTCCTGATATGTTTTTGCGGATGAACAACCAAACATGGAGGTCCATACAGCTAGGTCTTGAACATGGCGATACCCACACAGATGTTTTAGATCCATTGAAAGTAAGCTGCACCTATTCTAAAAATTTCATAACTACTGTAAAGGGACTTCCCATCCACCTCATCAAGTACCTTCTCTTCTATAAAAGTAAAGAAATATTGTTCAAGATCCTTAATACTTATACATCTCAATACAGTTTGAAGTGGACTAAGAGTGTTGGTGACTATACTGATGGTGCTTGTACAACATTTAGCTGTTATGGAATATTACATGCTTTTATTTGAAGCAAAGCCCCTGAAGCACTGGTGCACCCACTGCATTATTCAAAGGGAAATACTTGCATCAAAATATCTGAGTCTAGGTTGAATCTAGTCTTAGATTATATAGTGAATGTAATAAACTTTATAAAAACTTGGCCATTGAAAACAAGATTTTTCAAAAACTGTGAGGAAATGGGGTCCGAATATATTCTATTAATACTATATAATATAGTATACATTATATAGTATTATACTATGTAATATAGTCTATTGTACTATAGTACTTCAGAATGGCTTTCTTATTGTAATGTATTGCCTCATAAATTTAAACTGCTACAGAAAATTTATATTTTTCTTAAAGAGAAGTATATAATTAATAATTTTGAAAATTAAGATTTTTTTTTAGTAAAACTAGCATATTTATTTGAATTTCTGAAAAGCTGAATGCTGTGAATCTCTCCCTGCAGGTAAGCAACAAGCACTTTTTAAAGTCAGTTGAGAAAATTTTATCTTCTATAAAAAATAAAGCTATAAAAATGAAAAATAAATGTGGCAAGAAATGTTTCCCCTTCTTGCAACAAGTTTTGATCTCGAATGGAGTTGATTGGAGGTATGAAATCGATTTTTGACAAAAACATATCATCTGCCGTGAAAATTATTGGGTGATTCAAAAACGACTTCTCAGCTTTAAAGCATATAAAAATCTACTGAGATTACTTACAGATTTGATTGAGGTCTCATTTCATAGAAAAGTCGCATTAAGTTTATCATCCAATATTCACTTTGGTTCATTATGACTTCCATTTGCAATGCAACGTAATCCCATTTGAAGTTGATTTCATTCCAGTTGGATATTACATGTGCAGCAAGTTAATTTAAAGTCATAGCTCAACAAGATTAGCAGATACAGATGGTACGTAAACCTGATCTTCAATGAAATCCACAAGAAAAAATATAGCAGTCAAATCTATGGTACAAGGTGGCTATGTAATTGGACCTTCAGGACCAATCCACCGACCTGGAAATCAAGTATCAAGAAGATCTCAGACTTCTAGGCGGTAGTGAGGTGGTGCCCCGTCTTGCTGTTCATAATGGAATCCATCTTGGTCATTATCATCTAACTGAGGAATTAGAAAATTTTTAAGTGTATCCTAATAAACAATACCATCTATGATTTCCTCCTGGAAGAAGAACAGACCGTACAGTTTTTATTTGGTTAGGGAACAAAATATGAAAAGTTATGTTAAATGACAAGTTATGCAGGAGGGTGTACACTTGTGATGAGTGAACCGGGACTCCAGGGGAGAGTAGGAGCGAAAAAGGAAAAAAAGGGAAGATAAGACCAGAATCCTGGTCCCGTATACCAAACTGTAAGAACCTAGTCCTGGCCAACCAGATGGTCCCCAGGTGGGAACGGCATAGCTGGTTCCATTGGTTAAGCCATTCAGAAGGTTAGAGGCAAAAGGCACCCCCTAGGTTCTGTGTTATACTATTCAAGTGGGTCTGGAGCCTAGGGGTTGGGGAAAAAAGTGCATTCATTTACATAATATGCATCAGACAGTCATTTTTGAAATGCCAATCTCACACATTGAATTGATTTTTTCAAACAACTTGCAAAGCTTTCTTTGAGTTGTTTCAAGCATGCATGGGCATCCTGTTGAATTTGTATTTCAGAACAACCTGTCTCAAAGAAGGTTTGGTACTAAGAGTGAATTATTTACTAACTAGGAGGCTCCCTACTTTACTGTCTACAAAAATTACATTGGACAGCAATTACTGATTGCAAATCATAAAACCAAAACGCACAGCGAGCATGTTCTGCACCATAAATATATCCATTTTTAACAGCGCTGGTGGCTGAATTTGGTACTAATGAACTATGTGAGTCAAATCTTGATGTGTTTTGCTGTAAAATGAGACTTCAACCACACGTATCAGTTATCTAAATAAATTTTTTTTGCTTTTAAATTTATAATATTCTTTTTGAATCATCCAATATTTTCTAAATTACTAATATCGATAAATTTACATGGATTCTAGATTCATTTAATGCCACACTCTAAATGTATGTACTGTTGCATAAGAAGAGAAATTAATTGAGTTGGTGATGAAAATATGCTGAAAACAAAATTTAGCAGCATGGAATCGGGTGAATCTTAATTGTCAGTAAAAGATGAATATCCACTCCTAAATATTAACTCAGATAATGTGAATTATTGCACAGAAATCAGTGTGAAAAGGGAAATAAGGCTTGCCGAGTCCAATTTAATTACACAATTATATAAAAAAAGTGTAGCGATCATCAAACTCATTCATCCCATTAATGGGATGCATGAGCTTATTATAGTTGAATTCATTAAATTACATTTTTCTGTAATCTAAAATGTGTCATTTTTGTTTACTTAACTCTTGGACAAAATTATTGACTATTTTGCAAAGTGTACTTAGAAAAGTATGGATTCAGCAAGGACAAAGAGAATCTAAAAAGTTTGGGAATATGGTCTAATTATTCTCTTCTGACTGCATCTATTTACCATAAAAATATCTTAACTACCAGGTGGGCTGAAAAGTTCGTAGGCTGACACATAGATGGTGCTACTAGTATTAAATCCATATGATTTTTAGTTA
>JAAAKQ030278265.1:0-10497 GCA_010016005.3 Zanna intricata | reverse complement strand
AAATATGGTATGTAATTTCAAAAACTGCATTAAAAAACCTATCATTTAATACTTGTTTTTATTATTTTCAACCCATTATATCCCAGTAATTCAATATTGAAAAACATGCGTTTCCTCTGCACAACCCAGTACAAAAACAAGTACAACACATAAACAAAGATAACTTTTATTATAATACCCATCTCTGCCTCAGTAGGAGGAGTACAAGGGTTAATTCTGTTATTAGTTCCTTATTCTACAACAAAATACCATGAATGAAACAAGTTTCTAAAAATGTGATAGATTTCAGTTTTTAATTTTATTAATTTTAAGTGACTTCCTCTTCACGTTTTTCATTTACTTTTTAGTAGTCATTTGATTTCAAACTTGTTACTGTATCACATTTCAATTATATTCCTTTTCTTTTTAAAAAAAATACCTTTTGATTAAAAGTAATGTTTTCAACCAAAAGATAATTTTATTATTTACTGTTGCCGAAAAATTAAGAGTTGTGTCAGAAGCTGAAATTATCAGTAACTGAGCAGCTGGTAAAAAAATATGATATTGATGAGTCATGTATTTGAGATTGGCGAAATAAAAAGGATTTATTGCTTAGTGCTTCTTCAAAAAAATGTTTGTTTCTTGGATCAAAATCCAGAGAATTTCTCAAATTAGAGCAAGAATTATCTTTTGTTTTTTAAAGAAAACATGAAAAAGTGTTTTGCAGTTAACAGAGATAAAGTGTTTTGCAAAAAGGGAGAGATGTGCAATATAAAGGCAAAAACAAATAGCTAAAGCGGGTAGTATTGAGAATTTTACAGCTAGCAGAGGTTGGTTTCAAAAATTTATTTGGCTAAAAGAAGACTGAACATTATTTGTCAAAGATTGTCAGATGCATATGTAGAGAAACTTATGGAATTTCAGCAGCAATTATTGGCTTGTGCAAAAAATTCAATTTCGAACCATCACAAATGTGTAACGCTGATCAAACACCTGAATATTTTGAAATGTCACAGAATTCAAGTATGGGTTTAGTTGGTAAAAGAAGTGTTCCTATTTGAACTGTTAGTTGTAAAAAAGCAAGGTGTACATTTATGCTTGCCATTTTAGTAGATTGAACAAAATTTCCATTTTTTGCTATTTTCAAATGCCCTTGCTAAAAAAAATCTCTCAAAGGGTGTAACTGTTTGATGTAATGGAAGTGGATACTCTTTAATTGATGAATGGCTGAAATTGGTGTGCATTTGTAGATCCAAAAAATTTGCCAAAGGTAACATCTGTGCTCGTCTTCGATAGCTTTCGGGAACATTTAACTGAAACATGAAAAATTTATTATCAGAAAAACAATTCTGAATTAGTAAATATTCCAGGTGGATTAACTTCTCTCCTTCAACCTATGGATATATGTATGACTTTTAAAGACAGGTTGAAAGTATTTCATTCTTTTTGTATGGCAAACGCTGATTTACATATACTGGACAAAATTAAAGACTGTCTCCCTCTTTTGTCTGTGAATGGATATTGACTGCATGGGAAAATATATCTTCAGAGCGAGTGATTAAAAGCTTTAAAACGTGTTCAATTTCAAATAATATGGATAGGACATAAGATATCCTCTGGGAAATTGAAGAAAACTACTGATTCTGGATTTGAAATTAATACAAAACTGAAGAAAGTGATTAACTAAAAAGCTTAGTATTGTAAGTAGTTATTTATCCATTTATAATAATATAAATAAATAAAGCTGAAACTGAGTTTTTATTTTTTACTTATACTAGTTCTTCAATTTATTGAAGTCTAGGTGTAAATGAGTATATATTCTAAATTTTTTTCTTTCTCATTAATCTTAAAAGTAGCTTCCAGGTCTTGTGCAGTGGCAGGACTTATTTCGATAAATATGGTATTTATAAACTGTATAATGACTTACGGAAAACACAGTTGTGTACTCTTTTCTCAGACAATAATTTGAGGTTAACTGTTAGTTACTAATAAATGTAGGAAAAAGCCAGCCTCTGTGGCGTGAGTGATAGTGTCTTGGTCTTTCATCCAGAGGTCCCAGGTTCGAATTCCAGTTGGGCATGGCATTTTCACACATGCTACAAATCATTAATGTTATCCTCTGAAGGTATACCTAACGGTTCCGGAGGTTAAAAAAAAAGTAGAAAAAAATTAAGCAATTTATTCATTTTATTGATAATACCATGTTTTTTTAAGTAATGATGAATTCATATTTCTAGTAACCTAATGTTCTATTTTTATATGTATTCTCTTTGGTTCTAATTAACGACATGCCATACAATCATACTAATGTAATACGACATGACAGTAGAGTATGAACATGAGATACAGCTGATTTTTGTAATTTGAATCGACTTTTGTCTATCAGCTTTTACTTGTAGTCAATCCTTGTCATAGGAGCAATGTACTTTTAGATTGATTCATGTGCGATACCAACAGAAATTTTACTCTGTTTTTCTTTAATATTTCACTTTTTTCTGTTCTTTTTTAATTTTCCTATAAGAGATATATAAATGAGGATAAAGATTTCCCTTGGATATTTTAAATCCACTGAATTTGACGTAACATTAGGAATTAGGTTAAATTGAAATATCTATTTTAAATTTCATGAATAATTGAAATCTTTGTTTTGTTTCTAGTTTTAAGTGATGGGAAAAAAAATTAATATATCTGACAATTTATAGAATTAAAAAAGTATAAGTTATAAGTGAATAGATATGATAAATTTAAATGACTGACTATTTAAAAAAAATTGAATTATAATTTTGAGATTTGATATTATATTCTTATAGCTGTGTTTACATACTCTTTTCTTGTAATTTAAAGACAATAGCCAAATTATATGGTAGAAACAAAATATTATTGAAACAGGGGTTGCTAATGCCTGAAATGTCATTTACAGTTTTCATATTTGGTTTTGTTCATTCATTTCCTTTCAACATGTTACATTACTGAAAACATTGGACTGAGTGAAGTAGATTTCTTTTACATATATTAAATCTGTAAAGAATTAAAGAAAGTAAGAAACAAATAACGTAGTAATAATATAAAGCTTATAATTACAGAAAAAAGTTCACAGGAACAATATATCTTAATATATCATTGAATAACTGTACTTTGATTGGAGTTCTTAAGGACTGTAAAACATATTGTTCTATAAACTGTTTTCCTGGGTTGTACATTTAACAAATTTTTTAATATATTTATTAAGTGATTGCTTTCTTTCTTTAATTTATGTCATTTTAGTATATGTTAGTGATAGTTGTAGGTTAGCATATGTTTCCTATAAAAAAGGATAGTGCATGGGTTTGTTTGTTTGATGTATGTGCTCACATTTTTATTTTAGCTGCTATTGACACAGAGTGAACATATGGTTCGCTGGGCAGCTGCAGGCAGTGTACAAATAATGCATTAGTTCAAATGACTTATACTTCTTGAACGTTTTATTCTTTCGAATGGTTTATATTTGTTTATACAAATGATTTATCTGAAATTGTGTTAGTGTTTTGGAGATAAGAAAGGAAATGTTAGAGTTAGAGTTATTAAAATAATTATGACTAGAAACAACTAAAAATGTTCATGATTTTAAGGGTTTTCGTTGTAAAAGTTTTTGTTGGTGTTAGTAAGCCAAATTCATGAACAGTTGGCAAGTTGTTACATGTAGTTACAATTGGCAAAAAATTTTTAACAAACTTGTGTAATGAAACATAAATCATGTAAGATTTTTACAGCTGGCCATAGGGGCCTGATTTTTTTTTAGTAATGAATTAATACTAGAAAATCATCAATATTTAGCTTATGTATCTTGAAAAAAAAATTTTACTTTTGTTGCAGGGAACGTGCAGAAGCAAACCAACAATTGCCTGGAGTTGTAAAATCTGTAAGTTAAAAAAATTGTTTTAAAAATTTATTAATGTACTGAACAGGATTATTTAGTCAAAAAATGAGTTTTACAGAATGAATCGATTTTGAAGTATTATGAATTTCCTTTTAACTGTTCAGATATTAAGAGTTAAAATATATATTATTAATTTTGTTTTGAAATTATAAAGACACAAAACTGTAAAGTTCATGTTTATCTTATATTATGTTTATTAATGATCATTTTGGCTCTTTTTTTTATTTTTACAGAAATAGTTTGCTTAATTTTGAGCTTAATTGTAATTAAGTGCATAAAAAAGTATTATAAAAGATAAAAAATACATTTTTGTTTTAAAATGTTATCTATTTATAATTGCTGTTCTATGTTAGGATGTGAAAAGCAATACAATTATGTGCATAAAATAAAAATACCATAAAACAATTTATAAGAGGGCATGCTTAACATAGGACATAATTTGTAAAGCTTCTTGATAATTATTTATACTAGGATTACCAGATACCATAGTAAAACTTTTACTAAAATTTGTTGTTGCTCCACATTGTAAATAATTTGACAAACAGAATTTGTAATATGCGATTATACTTGTTAAAATATATATACGGAACTTCTCAGGAAAAAGCAGCTGACCTTTAAAAGAGTGTAAATTAAGATAAAAATATCAATAACCAAAGCCATGTTCCCATAACTGAACTACAAGTAAATTGGTTCATATAGATCACTGAAATGAAGAAAGATTTATACACAGTTAAAAATTAGACAGTTTTTAGTGACTGATGGCTTAGTTTTCCTGGTTTGTTAAATTATTTTTTTTGGAAACTAATTAGTGCATAACCTAAAGAGAAGTTGCCTACGGAAGGGATCAGCTGTATTTTACGCCCTATTGTATCTGACTCATCAGCCATAGTGGTAATCATTTCTTCCTATAAATATCTTTTTCCTTTGAAGTTGTCATGTGTGCTAATTATATATAGACCCTTATAGCTATATAGGCTATAACTGTGTACACATAGTGATGTTAATTACTGAAAGGAAAGAAGAACAGGATGAAATCCAATAATTTGCTTTTTAAAATTTATAAAAAATTGTTAAAGTTTCTTTAAGTTGTTAATGGATAAAATCTTTTAATAGTTTTAAGAATTTTTTGTTTAATTTCTTAATTGCTTTTGATCTTGTTAGTGATTAAGAGGGCTGATATCTTAATATCTAAGAATATACTGTTACAACAAGCTGTTAACGATGAAAAAACAGATCTGAAGAAATGTTTATTTTCTTCAATTTTTGTATTCTTAAATTATATTAGCAAAACTAATAATTTAGTTTACTAATAAACTAATATTTAATTATTAAACTAATGATTTCAAGAAAGTTATGGCTATATTAGGTTGTGCTTGTATGATTTTGTGTGCTAGTAATTTGGAATCTTATGACAATGTTCCTGTACCTGGTAGATTCCTGTACCTAGTTGTTTTAGTAAAAGATAAGCATATCACAATGCCTGAATGGCTTTAAAAGTGTTCATAGAAGATTGCTTGTGATGAGATCCATGATTTACACAAAAATATTTTTGATGCAAAAAGTAATTTTTTTTTAAACTTGAGTAGCTATGTTATTACATGGTTTTTAACACGTTTCATCTTTTCAAAAAAGAAACTTGACTCCGATAAATAGTTGCATTTTGATATATGTGTTATTTCTTTCTTTTCAGATATTTTTAAACACGGAATACAAAAATAATAATACAAAAAATTATATTAATTTTAAAAAAAATTATTCTTTGCTCTTTAATAATGCTTTATTACCTTTTACTAGTTTTTTAAATTTTCTATATAATTGTACTTACTAAAACTAATTAAATCTTGAGGCCATTCAGATTATACCATAAAATAAATCGCTATGTTTTATTATTAAATTTATAACCTATTATTATTGTTAATTTTCTGCTTAAAACTAATTTTTCAGTGTTTTTATTTAATATGTATGACAAGTGTATGTATTGCAACTTCTTTGTTGTAATTAATAAACTGTTTATTAATATTTTTTAGTAATAAAGTATTTAATATATCTGGTTACAATTTATACCTTAATGATTTTTATTAACCCGTTGTTATCAAAGTGTATGTACCACTCATTTTTTGAGGGCCCTGGAATGGGACTTTTTATAACTATATTAAAATTCAACACAGCATTTTTATAACAAAGAAAATAAATAATAAAACAATTATTTTCTGTATTCTTAGACACGCTCAAAAATAATATAACTTAAGTGTGTAACCTATTAGCAACTTGGCAATTTTTATGCCGGTAGACAAATTTGACACCTTTATCTATAAACTATGAACTTTGCACCTTTTATTGGCTTTAGCTTCACTATTAGATGAAATTTATGTGATGAAATGACCCCAAAATTAGCTTTGAAGTCAGATTGGTGAACGATATCTCCATTGCTGGTAGTAAGAATGATATCCTGTACTAATTTATTTGTTGTATTATATATTTGAACAAAAAAACAAATGTCACTTAAACAGATTCAAAACATCCAATTCAATAGATTGATATGATAACTCTAGTGAAATAAAATTGCTTTATTCCTTGATTTTCTGTAAAATTTTATATTTTTTAAAATGTAAAAAATGTATCGCAAAACCCTTTACAGCTGATTTAGAGATTAGGTAAACTTTTGTCTTCTTTTTTTATCACTTTCTTCACTTTTACCACTTTGCTGACTGCATTCATGATAGCTTTCTTTCACCCACTTTCATTTAAAACATTTTCAACAAATTTACTGAACCGATGAGATAACATAAATAATTCATTATGGGATGCCACGATCATCGTGATCGTATTCAGTAAACCAATAAAAAGCATAGGGTGTGATGATCAAATTCTTGGTGATATTATTTAAATTTAATAAAATCCTTAGAAATAAAATAGATATCCTGATCAAGATATATTAATGATATCTGTTATAGAAAATGTAAAAATTACAATTAACATTCAAAGATCGGAAGTGCTTGCCTTCCTACATTATGACACAAAATTTCAAGGATGTGCATTGCTTGTCTTTCCTCATCCTAATAGTATTGCCAATATTGGGAATGATAGGATAAAATGATTGTTCTCTTGTGTATTTTCTCTCTTTAATGAATGATTTGTTTTTCATTACATTTGTTTTAGTTTTTGTTTTTATGTTTTAAGGGACCAGGAATAAACTTAGACGGACAAGATCCAGAAGTTCAGAAATTAGCTAAGGTAAAGATAGCGGTTTTTATTTCCTAATTATATTCAAGTATTTGATAAGTACAATTGATTACAAATTCAAAGGAAGATTTTCGGGAAAATGCTGGTAGAATTTTGGTTGATTGGTTGAATTGGTGAATTGGTTGAATGGCAAATTCCTTATGCACAACTTTAACTCCTTTACTTTTGACTGGTTGAAATAAATTTGAACCGGTTATGTTATCATTAAAAATAGGATCTCCTTTTATAGTTTGTATAAAATCTATAATGATTTCTATCCATGTGATTTCTGAACTTAGTTTTTCCCCTGCAGACTGCTTCAAACATTCATTTGGTTTATAAGACTGAAGAGAGTTTTGAAGTCAGTTATTTATTCCTCCTGTTCTGCTATCTGGTACAAGTAAAGTATTTAAGTAAATAAACGCTTGTAAGAATTATAGATTATGGAGCAGATTGAGTATCTGATAGGATTATTTGCAGCTAATGTGGTATTAGAACATCAGTAAGTCTATCTAGCTTCAAGATCTATGTTGGAGTTGTAAGTTGGTTGATACCACTGGTTAATGTTTAAGTTCATCTGCAACCATAATTTGTGGTAGATGTTTTAAAAAATTCAACTGTAAAATTCTTGTAAAAAAAAATCTGAGATTACAGTTATTCTCTTGTTTTTGATCTGGCTAATTTTTATCTTTAGAACCGATAACAGAGAGTCAATTTTCTACGTGAAAAATGGTCTTTTGCTTAATAATGTGCATGGGGAAAGGTCTTCAAGTATCTTGTAGGATTGTTGTCAGGAGAATTCTTTTTCTTGAAATATTATTAATTCATAAAGTATATTCATACAAACTATATTAGTTTCTTGGGCAAGTGGTTATTATGCATGGTGATATCACATAGTGAATAATTTATAATTATCTGGAGAATTCCTGTAATATATTGTAAATCAGTTGAGCAGTTGCGAAAATTATGATGCAAATTACATTAATGATGTGGAATATAACGTTTATTTGTTTTTTTTTTTTTGTAACCTTTTTCTTATGCAAGGACTAGTATAGTGCTACATGTAAGGAAAAAGTAATTTGTATGAATTATAATTTAAATATTTGGATTTTTTTTATTCGTCACATTATTTTTTTACAGTTGAAGTACATTATTTTGTAAAATGTGTTTTGTGTTAAGGTTAAGTAGCATCTAATAGCTGTAATAATTGTTACTTACTTTGTAATCACTGTCATAATCGCTGTCATTTATAATCATTGTTCTCAGTAGCGGTAACTATCAGTTGCTAGAGGATTTCCTTGCTTTGGAACCTAATACTTCCACTACAGTCATCATTATCATTACCATTTTCTCTTTTTTCTCTCTACGTAAATGTATTTTTTTATTAAAAAAAAAAAATATATATATATATATATTCATTTTTTTTTGGGGTTTGTTAGTCAATTTTGTTATGACATTATTCAGTTATTCTCTGAATTTCATTCATCAGTAAGATTGTATTATGTAAATAAATTTATTTTTAAAAATAATTTCTTAATTTCTCTTCCAATACAAAAGTTTTCACTTTAAAGTACATATGTGCTTCTTCTTGTATTCGTGTACTAGTTGAATTGTTTTAAATTTATGTTATTTTTTGTATTTTATTAATTTTATTGTAAATGATATGGTTGTTATTATTAATGTGTTTTATGTAATAAAATATAAATATTTTATATAAAAAGGTATCAGATCGAATCAGACTAATTATGTAATTTGTTAGAAAAAGTTTTAATACATTTACAGAGGTTTCAAACATATAGATCAGCATTTAAATATCGATCAGCTAATACTGAAGTATTTTAAAACATAATCCATGAATTTTTTGTCCAGACTGTTAAAAAAATTTTTAGGCTCTGGATTGTATTTAAAATTTGGCTATTTTTTTTACAAATAAAAATAAATATTTTAGAGTTGTTTATCAGATTAGTCATTCATTTTTCCATTTGTGAAAAATATACAAATAAAACGAGTAACTGACTGAAATCTTGAAAACTTAAATCTTTTGCATTTAGCTAAAAGGATTAGAAAATTAATTTTATTATTTTCGTACTTGTTTTTAGGCTGTTGATCTGTCTAGCTTAGATGCTAGCGAAGATGACAAAATTTTGGCGATGATGACTCAGTCAACTTTGGATTACGATCCTGCTAAGTAAGTCTTTTGGATGTAATGTGTTTTTTTAAATATTATCTTATGTAATGTTATGACTTAAGGTTAGATTTTATGACCCCGACGGGGAGTCTTATTCTTTAAGACTTGGGGGTTGGCATCCCCATAGCCTTAGCCTCTGCAGCTTTTCTTCCCACTACTACATTTTTTAATGATTGATTGTGTTGTGTCCACATTTACTTTTACATTTACATTTACATTTACATTTTTGAGCGATTTATTCAACTGTAAGTTGTTGGTCTTCTTGAATAAGTGAATCAATACTTCAATCTAATACCGAGGTCAACAAGAGTCATTTTATTTTACGGCCACTTAAACTTTAAACTTTTCCACCCACTTGTAAAAACTTACATGGTTCTTGCAATTACTTTGAATTGTTTGTTCATCTGAGAGAATCTTTTTGACAGTTGTACTCTTTCTGAAAGTAAAAATCGAATTGAAGAACACTGTTCTTCAAAGGTACTTTCTTCAAGTGGACATGCCAATTTAACTAAGACTAGAGGTTATATTTACATAAATATTATTCAAACAGCTGACTAACATCCTTTGCAAGGTTGCCAATTAACAACAAAAGTTTCAGTTGTCTGCATTAAACATTTCCTTCACTAAAAATGTTCCTTTAATTATTGAATGAGCTTCATATTTTGATTATAATGTAGAATGCAACTTGATTGAATGGATTACAATACCGAATTTTTTAAGCAAAAAAACAGTACCTTGTATAAATTTTTCATTTCAATATTTTTCTAACTTTCTTTTTACAAACAAATTAAGAGACAAACAGACATGGCAGAAAATTACATACATACTCTTCTTTGTTAAAAAAAAAGACTGGCATATCTGGAAAATGTAGCTATGCCATATTTGAGGACCCTCTTTAGTTTTGAATTAAAGATTGATCTAAGTTGTGAAGTGATGTAAAGTTATTTTTCTAAATTTGTCACAATAAACTTTTTCATCAGTATTATTTTGCTCTGTAAAATGTTTTAGCAAATTTTGGGTGGTTTGCATGTTCAGAATATTATTATTCATGACAAACTTGAAGTAAATTGTTAAATTAGTGTAGAAATAAATTCATTAACTTAAAAAAAACCTGAAAGAAAAGGTGTCAGATGTATCGTTGGCATTTAGAGAAGCTTGAGAAAGAGGAGGTAAAAAAGAATTTTGAGGAAGA
>JAAAKQ030278221.1:0-10498 GCA_010016005.3 Zanna intricata | reverse complement strand
GAAACTTTTTTCTTATTTTTAGATATAGAATCCATTTCCGAGAGATTGCCGTGCAGTTTTGATACACTCTGTATATCCAATCTACAGCATATAACACATGGAGGTGGGACCGTCTAAATTGGAATCTTTATAAGCGGTTTAGATTTTTTAAGCTAAATTTACGCTTTCTACTCTAATTGCTTTAAACGACAACAGTGGTTCATTTTTTTTTTTGTTATTCTTAATACTTAATCTAAAGACCTAGTAAAAATTTTTATTATTTTCTTTTGTAGTTTTACGTAAGTATATTTAATTGTCAATTTTTTAATTTTGTTTTGGTTCTTTTTATGCTTGATAAGCCGTGTAGGCTGCGCATAAATAAAACTACTTTACTTATTATGTTTTCACGCTTTCTGTTAGATTTTCATCCTTTCTCTATGTTCTTCTTCTTCTTCTTGTCTCATTCTAAAATTTCCTCCATTTTTTTTTTCTACAATGGTTTCTAATATGTTTTCCTTTTATTTAATTTCTAGTTAAGTTATAAATTGCTCTATTTCTTTAAACCAATCTGTTTTCGTTTCTCTTTTTTTCGAAAAAGTCAAGAATTTATGAAATTTTATACGAGTATTTGTTCATTTTGTAGATATAACCATAAAATTTCATTCTTATTTTGATTGTGGTTTTTAGTTTTTATTTATTTATTTTTTATTTAATTTTTCGTTAAGTATTTTATTTGTATAAGTTATAATTGAAAATTATTGTTTTCTTTCTTTGCCCTACAGGTTTTTTTTTAATATTTTTTCCTTCTTTTCTAATTCTTCGATTAAGACTTTCTTATTAAACGTTAAAGATTTTGCTTCATAAACTTTCTGTTTGCTGAGTTATAATCAGAACAACAATGGCCGTATTAATTTATTTAATTTGCGTTTGTCTCATTTTCACTATTGTTTTACTTACTTAGTTTTCTCTATTCACTATTGTTTTACTTTTTTCTTTATTCGTTTATTTATTTATTTTTTTATATATATTTTTTTTCTGTAGTATTTATGATGATGACAGTTTAACAATCGAAATCACCATTTAGGTTAAATTTTAAGTGACAGTTTTGTAAAAGTCTTTTTTTAGTCTAATTTTGTTTACACTTTAGTTGACAACCCGTTTAGCATAGTTCTTGATTTGGCTTGCCTTATCTTTAATCTTAAGGTAACGAAAAGTCGTAACCTTATCTCAAAAAATTGTTTAGTCATTAATACTTTGCAGTTTTATCCAGTAAATTTTCTATTTACAATAAATAGTATTGCCTCTGTTCAAGGATTTATAGTTTTGTATTTTTTATTTATAATAACACGAGTTATTAATTAATTAAAATTACTTTTCAAAACACTTCGATATTTGTTTTTTCTTTTCCGGCCATCGTAACTGTAGAGTTATCCTGCAAGAAGTAAAGTATGGTAACCAGTAAAACAATTGGGGTATGGATTTTTTTCTTGACGTTTCAAGATCTAGGGATCCAAAAAAATGTGGTGAGATAGGTACTAATATAATATATGTAGTTTTGACGTGTTTGAAGCATAATAACTTTGAATAAACCAATTTTGATGAAATCTGGCACAGAGACTCGTATATATGAGGCAGTTTGTTAATAAAGGAATGGGCTCAATATCTCCAGAGATTGGGGTAGATAGTTTCGTTGAGATCAATTTCATAAAAATTTTGGAAACATAATTCCACTTTATATAACACTCAGTGTATTTGTACATTCATATCTTACCATTAAAAAGAAATTTGCCTCCAAATTTTCCTCTTCCACAAAAATCGAAAAAAGCTATTTTTTTTATCTACCGCATATTTTTTAACCGAATTTTTTTTACTTCTTCCTTAGAATAGTGGCAAAAAAAATACTTTATGACAATAGTGAAGATGGGGAATCAATCAAAGTGTAAAAAATATAGATTTTTTAAAACATATTTTAAAACTTTTCTAGTATGGTTTTAAAAGTTTTTAAAATTTACTGTTAAAAGTTATTTAAATTTAATAATAGTATTAAAATAAAATTTCATCGTAATTCTCCCCATCCTCAAAAAATAAATTTTAGTATAAAAAGATTTAAACAATTTTTTTTTTATCATTATTTTTCCGCTATAGAATATAAGAAAGATAAATAACCAACGCCAGGAATGTTTAACAACTCGTCAGCTTTTAATTGTGTAACCTTTTTAACTAATTCAGGTTCACAATTTTTACAATTTAGTACAGTATTTTTTTTTCTTCTGTCATTTCATTGGTTTGATGCAGTTCTCCAAGATTCCCATTTAGTGTCAGTTGTTTCATTTCGGGATATCATTTACATCCCATAACCCTAAAAATTTATTTTACATATTCCAAACGTTGCCTAGTACAGTATATATAAATATTATTTTATGTCCTAGATTTTTGTTTTCTCTACACTTATCATATTAGATTTATTTACTGAATTTTTTTCTATTCACTAAACGCTTTGAATGTGTTTTTATTATATAATTGCCTTTTAATAATTAGTACTTCAAACAAGAACTCAGATTCAAATACAGATTTATCAGATTTGAGTGCTAAATTGATGAATTGCTTATTAAAAGAATATTTGTCATGTTATTAATATTCTTTCATTACAAGTTTGTCTTTAAATTAATATATTATAATTCTTTTAATTGTACTGTTAGGATTTCACATATTTTAATTTAAATATTTCTAATTAAAAATCGATTTATAATTTATAACAAGTTTTGAAAAATCCATTTACAATAATTAATCATTTTTCATTTTTTAGTATAATGAGAAATAATGAAAACAGCTTGAAAAATAATTTTTAATATAAAAATATTTAACAGCAGTTTAATTAAAATTTATAATTATAAAAATTAGTGTGATGGTAAGTTGTATTGGTACAATCATGTAGAGTCTACATATACTCATCCGTTCTTTTTTTTAGCGCATTTGTTCATTTTTTTTATCGATTTTTCCAGCCAGTAGTATTTGTTTTATATTGTGGTGGAAAATGAAATGCAGGATCTTTTGTGTAAAGGAAAGAAGAAGAAATAGAAGAATATTCTTGTAGAATTATAGCTGTTGGCTAAAAACTTTCATGTTAGAAAGAGTCTTCGGTTACAAATTTGTTTTTTTTTTCAACCTTGGATACCCTCATATACCAATATTTTCCTTAGATACATGAACTGACAGATAAAAATAATTTCAAAGTCTTAATTGGAATCGAATCCGAGTTAAATCGTTTAGAAGCTATTATGCTAATCAGATAAAATAATAAAATTAAATATTGATGTACATTTAAAATTACTCGTACTCGCTTATAAATATGCAATTCTATTCAACAGTACAAGTTTACACCTACAGATACAATTTTCAATTATCAGTCTAAATTAATTAAAATTTAATAATTTACTTGCCATTAACTTCACTTAAGGAGCCAGCACTTCAGTAAAATCGATGCTTCTTTAATATTAAAATATTTCTTTGTAATCAAATAATCGATAAATATTTACAATCTCTTATTGTAATTAAGGCTCCTCTCTACATATTTTTGTTTTATTTCTTTGGAACAATACTTATTCATAAATATGTTTATAAACTACTACACCTTATGGGCCTCCAGTATTTTATGTTATTTTTTACAATGTTTCCACACTGTTCCCGAAATTTTTGTAATTTTTAAAAAGCTTGATGATTCTAAATCGCTAGATAAATCATATTTCTCATTAAGTTTTAATACCTCTTAAATTCACTAAAGTTTATGTTATTCATCAACACGTACGTACTTCCGTGTTTGGCAAATGTTAGAAATCCTGATTTATGAAAATGAGAATATAGTAAATTTGAATTCAGTCGTGAAGTATTCATTTTTAAATATAATTCTTTCAGAAAAAAAATTTATTTTACAGGAAATTTGTCAGAATATGTTACTTTTATTTTCTAACCATTTAACAGCAGGTGAATATTAATTCCGTTTCTGGGTATTTAAAAATTTCAAAAGTAAATGAAGAGTATTCATTTAGATCCAATATGGTTTGGCCTTACTGCTTTCAAACAAAATTTAAAACCGAAAACTTACGTATGTATTTGTTTTTTACATATGTATCCATATTCGTATATATATCCATATATATATATATATATTTATCCATGAATAATTCGTGGGCTTTTTTTGTATATCGAAGTTATATTTGTAAATTCTTTTTTATAGAAGATACGAAAGAAAAAAATTTTTTAATTCGTTTTTGAAGAAGATACAAAGGGATGAAACCCTGCCATAAAATTTGATTAATGTATTATCATCTAAAAATCGGCAGCTATACAATTTGTTTATATCTGACCCAGTAGATGTATGTAGAATAATACACTTGTAACAACTGCTCTTCCTATATTATTTTCTTTTTACTGACGATCCCAATAATTTTGATGTTAAGCCTATAACCTCTACATTTCTACTCCTTTCTGTGTTAAGTACCCCGTCGTTAATTACAAAGACGTACTTATCTTCTAGTAAAATAAGTTTTAGTAATAGTTTTTAGTTTCTAGTAATAGGTTTTATCCGGAGGTCACGGGTTCGAATCCCGGTCACGCATGTCATTCTTCACACATGCTACAATTCATTCATCTCATCCTCTGAAGATATACCTTAATGGAGGTTCCGGAGGTTAAACAAAAAAAAAATAGGTTTTAAAATAGCTTATAGTATAGGTTTGCTATGATGCCTGTTTAAATATTTACCGAGAATAAAAGAACCGATGTTAAATCTCTTTATTTATTTATATTTATTTTTTAATTAACACATCAAGTTCTACACTTCTTTCTCTTCCTCCATTAAATACGAACTATTGAAAAAGATATTTCAAACTATTACTTATAGAAAATCGAAATTAATGAAGAGAATTTTCGTAATTTGTAATATTAATTATGGTTTTAAGAACAATGTATAAAACTGAAAATTTGCCAAATTTTTCATTATAAAAACGTTTGACATTTTTGTAAATTTTTAAACACGTAAAATTTCGTTGTATTCACTTGTTTGATAAAATTTAATAAATGTAAATTAGTACTCTTATCAAATTTTCGAAGCACTGTAATTAAGATTCAACCCCTTTCATTTTAAAAAGAAAACGGTTTTTATAAGCGTGACCTTTATCAACAAAAACTAACTCTTTACATCGATTTTTTGTTTCTAACGATTAAATAAAACCATCTAATAGCCGGTTTGCAATTCAATTTGTTTAATCATCATCCATATTTTTAAAAACTTACAATTAACTAGAAAATTTATAGTAACTACCCTAAACTTCCATCTTTGTGTATTTTAACTTTATACAAAATAGTAAAATGTAGAAAAAAATTAAATTATTATTTAAAAGTAGAAGACTACATTAAATAAGAAAATTATCTTTTAAGTCATGACGCTAAACTTTATGTATTTTCGTTTTATTTTTGCAATAATTTTATTTATTTTTTAAAAATTTTATTATAAAATAATAAATTCAATAACACTATCTCAAAAAACCGGATAGAACTTACCTAGCTAAGCAAACAGACGTAAGTTAAAATTATAACAGAAACAATATTTAAAGAAAACACTATTTTAAAAACTGTATATACATTTTTAAAATAAAATTTAATCTTCTTTCTAAATATTTATCAAAAAACCATCAAAGTCAACCTACGTTTAAATACTGTTTAAAAAGAAATATTTATCTGGTTTAATATTACAAATAAATCTGATGTAATTATCATTATAATCATGTTACGTCCTTTTCGATATAAGATATTATCTTAAATACTGGACTACTTACTTGAGTATAGTATTTGTTTGTGTTAAGTATAAATACTTGTTAGAATGTTATTATTATTATCATCATCATCACGTAACGTCCTTTTTGAGATAATATATTATTCTTACTAATGCGTAATTCGTTAAATAATGGTTCCAAAATAAATTTTTCTTCTATCAACATCATATTATACCAAAAAAAAAAAAATATATATATATATATAATTAAAACACACGCTCGCTCAGCAAAAATGAAGCAGTAATAGACAAAAAAGATCTAACTATTTTATAGAAATGATTTGAGTGTTAAATAATAACGAATAAAATCTTTTAACCAATAAACTATTTCTGATTCTAAAACTTTAAACGAAATTCTTATTAGAAGTCATATTATTAAGAATGAAAATGAAACCTAAATATTATCCTTGACAAGACCTTCGAATTGAAAGTGTTATTCAGCTAAACTAGTTTCACCCATACTCTGCTAAACACAGTACATTCAGAAAACGCAACTGCGATTACTACCGTTTATCTACCAGATGTTTTGTTTACATCAAAATTTAAATTTAAAAAATTGGTTAGATAGTTTAAAGCAATAAATTTATGTTAAATAATTCATTGTACGTTTATATAGGGAGAAATGTATACGTACGTTGTACGTGTATATAAGCAGAACGTGTATATTCAATAGGAGAAAAATATCTTTAATAGTTTCTTATTTAACATTATTGTCTGTTACAATCAATTCTAAACAATATATAATTTCACGGTTTTCGATTACTATGACAAACTAAATTATATCCTAGGGAAACTGTTACGTTTCGTTTAACTATTAACTATAAACTGTACTTCAACTAATATTATTCCATATAATTTCCTGAAGCAAAATCAGACCCAGTTGCAGCTTAAGTTCCGCAAAATCAAAACCGTATAACATTCTATAAGACTTATATTTAATTATGCCTTTAAAATAAAAAATAAAAATAAATAAATATATATATATATATATTGCTTTTACCGCCTCACTGGACCACTTGAGTCAGTTTAGGAAGAAGTCTTTATTTCTTCTTGTTGAAGCGAATTGTTTTTGCTTTCTTTTCTGCCCAGTATTGTCATCCAGTTTGATCTTCTCTGGATTTCTTCATCTGAGAATACCCTTTTCCTGGTTGTAATTTTGTCTGCTTTTGGTTTGAATCTTATGTCTTTATTTTTCAGTAATTTTGTTTTTTATGTTTTATTCTGCAAGTCTCCCAATGTAATTTCTAATTCTTGCATGTCTTGTTTACTTTCTTTGATCCATATTAATTCAGCTTTTCGTTTCCAGAATTTTTCTAATCAGTGTAATTTCTGGCATCCTCATGATGTACCCAAAGAAAGAGAGTCTCTTCTTACGTATCATATCTGTAACTGGTTCTAATTCTTTATAAACAATCTTATTTGGGACTATCCACTATTAGCCATCTTTCTGATGCCTTTTGTTCACACATGTTCTTACTATTCTTCTTTCTATTTTCTACATTTTATCAATTCTGTTTGTTTAGTTTAAAAAGAGTTTCGCTTCTGTATGTAATGATTGGTTGTATGACGGTTTTATAGCATTTTAATTTTGTGTTAATAGAGAAGCACTTTTAGTTATATGTGGATCATGTTAGTTTTTGAGCTTTTGATAATTTGTTCGTTCTTTCTTCCCAGGCTAGTTTTTCGTCTAGGTTATATGTTTTTATTTCACCCAGATACTTAAATTTTTCTACAATCTTTATTTTTTGGTTGTTAACCGTTATGTGATTTATTACTACAGGGTCTGTTGCCATCATTTCTATTTTTCCTTAGGAGATCTTAAGTCCTATTTTTTGTGCTATATTTTGAAGACTTCAATTTGTGATTTTGCTTCTTGAATGTTATTGGCAAGCAATGCTAGATCGTCCCCAAATCCCAGACAATCCAGATTCAGGCGGTTTTTCTCTGTCCCAAGTTCTATGTTTTTGGGATTTTCTTTGTACATTTTCTCATCAGATATTCTGTTTATTTTTAGAAATATACAATTAAATCATAAACTAAACATTTTGCTATTGTTCATCCAAATTTCAGGTATTTATAAACAGGTGATATGCGCAAGTCTCAGATTTGATTCCTGCAAGCATAAAAATTCCCCATTTTTGTCTTTTTTTTATCTTTTCTCATAAAATAGTTGCGGGATCTTTAATCATTAAAAAATTTTAAAGTAGAGTTGTAAAGTAGATCAATATCAAATAGTGTAAATATTTGTATTAGTTTTAGAAATATTATTTCATTGTAAGTTCTCTTGCATACTCAAAACTAAAGAAATATCAAAAATATGTATTTAATTCTAAGGATATAATTCCAAAGGAATATTTAAGTTTTATTGTATAATACGAACGTTTTTAAACTTTCATACTCGCGTAAAAAAAAAGCAAATATTTTTCTTACATTTTCTTGTGACAAGGTTAGATAAAAATTTAGAAGATGTGTGCAAAAAATTGGGCAAATCAGAAGTAAGCACACCATCATTATAAAGAGCTAAGAAAAACTTTTTTTTACACTTAAATTATATATTGACTATTTTCCTTTTAATTACTATGATAAAGCTCTAACTTTATTTCTATTCTTCACGTCAAATACAGATTTATAAATAACTTTGTATTATTAAATCAGTGATAAATAACTACATTGAATTAAAAAATAAATTTAAAAAAAAATATGAAATTATAATTATTGTTATTATTAGGTTTTATTATGCCTTTATACTGCATTTATTTTTATACATTAGGCTAGTGTAAATCGCAGTTTAGTTCAATAAAAGTAAGTAAATAGTAAAATGTTAGTTCAGAAAGAGAACCAAGTGAAACACGAAAACTCTTCATGAAGAGAGTCACGTGTTTGATTGGTTTCAGATATTTTATTTACTAACCAATTTAAATGGAAATTTTGCATGTACATAAAAATAGCCACAAATAATTTATCATAAAGTAAATCACTTTCATTTATTGCATACAAAATAGAAAACATAAATAAAACTTCATTTCTCACTAAGGAAATATTGATTTTAAAATGAAATAACTAAACTTATAGTTACAAGGTGTAAAAAAAAAATAAACGAACTAGAGATAAGGTCGGTTACATAAATTGTACTTTTACATAAACATAATATATCACGAAGTTCTCTCGGAACTTTCATAATTTATTTTATTGTAAAAATAATTAAAAAAGTTATTGTAATCGTATGTCCTATGCTTCTTCGTTTTCAATTTACGGCTAGGTTTCAAAGCCGTAGCTTTAACAGTTATTGAAATATCTGAAGGGAAAACCAATAAATAGTGATAAAAACCACTGCTTTTTATGTTTGACATACAATAACTTTGTTAAATGAAGATAAACACACAACCAATTTAAACAAAACTTGTAGAGAATTTAATTTTAAACAAAATGGTGTAATATAGTTGAATACAACAGTGAAACGTAGAAAAATTAGTATTTTATTTAGCAACAGTACAGAAGACCAAAGTGGATTATATGAGCAATTTATAAAAAATGAGACCTTCATTTTTAACACATTTCTTTATATGCTTCTGTACTGCTTTTGTTGCTCGTTTTAGTTCTTTGGAACTATCCTTAAGATAGTCATCCTTAAGTTCGCATCCATAATGCGAACAGTTCCGGAAGGAACTAGAGGAATCTAGAGAATGTATTTTTGTTTTGTAAGTGCAAGTTGACCTCAGCATTTAAGTGGAGGTAAATAGAATAGTTCAAACAACTGATGTGAAGAAGGCCGCACCGTACATTGGGGCTAAATCGATGATGAAGATGCCCTTCCACCATTTTACGAGGACTTAATCTGTGTGACCGTTATGTATTTTGGATAAGTTGTTTTTTTAAAATTTAAGTCAATTTATGTTTTAAATAAAAAAAAAGAACAAGAGAAAAAAGAAAAAACTTCTTTTTCCGCCTTTAGACCTGGGCAACAATAACATAAGGATGTTCAGTCGTAGTCGTAGTCATGGTGTGATATATGTGTAAAAAAAAAGTATAAAGGAGTTCAGTCCTGGTGTTGCATATGTATAAAAAACAAAAAAGTATAAAGGTATAAAAAGCATAAAGTCGTGATGTATATGTATAAAAAGTATAAAAGGAGAGATTGGAGTTCAGTACATCATTTCACAGTTCCCGAACAAATATTTTTCAAGAATTTTGTTGATATGTAAGAAGAATCTCACACCCGACGGCTTGCATCTGCCCTTTGCATCTGCTTGTATAAGCATCTTTGCTGTATGCTTATTGCATAAGTTTTGAAGCCATCTCGACTGAAATTTGCGTCGTCGGTAAACAAAACATACTTGTAGATTGTCGATTTGTGTATCAGCAATTGCAGAACTCTTAGCGAAGGAGACCGTCTCCTGGGAATAGATTTTGAATTGATATTTCTGATAAGTATAAAACTTGTTTTGTTTAAATGTCCTTCAAAACATCGAATGAGAAACTCTGATTCGCTTATAAAGAGATCGTGTTGTGACGCTTAGACTGCGCTGAACTAAATCGATAATAATTTCAACCAATAACAGCATCGTGTTGGACAGATCGTTCGCAACTGGGACGAATACTAGGTAGTGAACCTGTACCCGAATATTGCGAAAAGTCGAATCTGAGGATTTCAAATTCTCAGATTCGGAAAACTTATTTCATATTCTATTG
>JAAAKQ030278210.1:0-10499 GCA_010016005.3 Zanna intricata | reverse complement strand
TAAATTCCTGTTTTATAACTATCTAATTTACTGTCTAAGTATTGATATGGTATTTTTAAGTAAATATAATGATAACAACATAAGAAATTCAATGAAATTACGTTTTATTTACTTAACTAATTAAATTAAGTTAAGAAGAACAAGTAACATAAATTGCTTATTTTCTATTTAAAACCAATCTCAATTTAGATACTTCTCTTGAGATTATTTTTTTGAAGTTTTACTTGAAAAACTAATTCTGAAAAGTTACAGGGAAAAGCGTGAAAAAGAATGTTTTTCATAGTTAATAACAGTATTTTCCATTAAGAGAAGAAATTTGTCAAGAAAACTAAAAAAAAAGATTACAGAATAAAATATAATGCTTACTAAATTCTTTTTTTTCTTTGATGATATTGACACATAAGCTTGAAAAACTTGCGCGTGGGATATGGAAATATAGCGGTATGAAAAATGCCATGCTCAGTGGGATTCGAACTCAGATCTCCAAATAAAACACCGAAATGCTACCGCTCGTGCTAAGGAATTGATTTCAATTTTTTGAAATCGCTACCAAATTACAAAATAACAACTCTAATATTTAATTTCATTGACTAAAAAAGAAAAAAATAAGTAAAGAATATAACACTTATCTATTTTTAAATAAACACTTCATTTATTAGCATTTTAATTTAAACATTCCTATCATTTTATTTAACATTCGTATTACTTTAATGTTTTATTTTAATTTATTTTTTAATTAAACCTTTTTTTATCATTGTTAAGTACCGGTTCAGAGGATTAGATGAACAACAATTTTTATAGCGTGTGAAAATGCCATGCATGACTGGCATTCGAACACGGGACCTCCAGATGAAAGGCCAAGAAACATAGGTTTTAATAAAACCTATATTTTTTTAATGAAACGTTTCAAATGTGTAATTAATTAAGATATTATTACGAATAAACCCTACAAATAACTATATAAAATAAGTCAAGTCTTTCGAAGGGCAAGAAACTTATATTTTAATAAAAATAATTTAGCCTCCACAACCACCGTCAGATATTACTTCAGAGGATGAATGGGGATGATATGTATATATGCAGAAGAAGAATTGTAGCCTTGTACAATTTCAGGTCGACCATTCCTGAGAAGTGTGGTTAGTTGAAACGTAACCACCAAAGAACACCGGTACCCACAATCTAGTATTTAAATCCATATAAAAGTAACCACCTTTACCTTAGAATTCTCGACTTCAAAATCAGCTGATTTGCATTGACGAGTTAACCATCAAAACCAGTCCGGTGGGCTTCATATTCTATACTCTCTCTTTATCTGTTTAGCTTCCAGAACTACCATAAGGTATTACTTCAGAGGATGAATGAGGATGATGTGTATGAATATGAATCAAGTCTAGTCTTGTACAGTCTCAGGTCAACCACTCCTGAAAAGTGTGGTTAATTGAAACCCAAACACCAAAGAACACCGGTATCCACCATGTAATATTCAAATCTGTATAAAAGTAACCGCCTTTACTAGGATTTGAACCTTACAACTCTCGACTTCGAAATCAGCTGATTTGCGATGTCGTGTAATCCACTAGACCAGCCCGGTGGGCTAATAACTGGAGTCTGGGTCAATGTGAATTTTAACAAACATCACTGGTCAGCTAATGGAAGTAGAAATCAATCTACTGAAACTTATATTTTATTTTGTAAAAATATATGGCAATGAATTTTTATCATGTGTGCGGGTTTTTGACTAGTTTAAGTGTTTCCAAGATGGCTGAGGACGAAGATGATGTTCATCCTGATCACCCTTCCACATCAAAAACAGACAAAAATATTGAATACATTGGCAAACTGATCCGATCTGACTGTCGGTTAACTATTCATGTGATAGCTGAAACTGTAGGAATTGACAATGAATGCATAAGGCAAATTTTACATGACGATTTTTAATACACGAAAAGTACGTGTGAAAATGGTGCCTAAAATTCTCACAATCAAACAAAGAGAAGCTCGTGAAAATATTTGTACTGACATTTTGAATGCCACTGAATATGACTCAAACTTCTCGGAAAGAGTATTAACATATGATGAATCTTGGTTTTTCACTTATGATCCAAAAACTAAGCATCAATGTTGCCGATTTCACAGAGAGCCAAAAAAGCTTGAATGAGCAAATCAAAATTCAAAGCACGACAATTGTTTTTTCGATATTCATGGGATTGTGTATCTTTACTGGATTCCTGAAGATAAAACTATTAATCAACATTACTACCTTGAGATCCTTGTTCAATTCCAAGAAAAAATTATTAAAAAAAATGACCTGAATTGTGGAAGAACAAGTAAGTTGTGGGTTCTTCATCAGGACAACACCCAGGTTCACAACTGCAATGTCTGTCAAGACATTTCTAGCCAAGTGTAACAACCCGGGTATTAGATCAAGCGCCTTATTCGCCTGACATGGCACCATGTGACTTTGACCTGTTCCCCAAGATAATGCATTAAAAAGTATATAAGATTTCAGACCGTTGAAGCTGTGAAAGAAAAAGCGACACGCATCAAGAAAGAGCTCACAGAAGACTTCCAGCAGCACTGTTTCAATAGATGGAAAATTTGCATGGAATGTTGAAGGGATAGAGTAGGGCTTATATGTTGAAGGGGATAGTAACTAACTATCAAATATTTTACAGCATTAATCTTGTTATTTAATAGCCACACCTCATACATACATATGCATGCATATATTCTTAATAACAAAAATACATTTTTTCTGGGATTTTTCAATGCTAAAATTGTTTTTTGGTAAAGTGAGACGATCATGAGGTCAAGATCTGCAAAACCTCTATTATACAAAATCTGACCCGGTACATTGGGTAACATTGTATAAGTAAAATTGTACATTGTATAAGTAGAAAGTAAAAATAAAAGAAAACCCTATGTTATTACCGATTTCCCTGTTAGAATTAACTACAATTTTAAAAAATTTTTATCATAATAAATACATGAAAATAAACAAAACCAGTTATATAAATAAACAAACCCAATTTTTCACATATGGTATGTATTTTTACGCATTAAAACTTTATAGTGAGACCATCACAGGACCTTCCTCTACAAATAAAAAACAGAATAATCAAAATTGGCCCACTTTTTGGAGACAAATATTAGAACACTCATAGAGAAACATATTTTTTTTACACAAATAAAAAATATGTTAAACTTTCTCCTTTTTTTCTCTCCCATTTTTTAAACTTAAAATAAATTTTAACAGGTGTTTTTGTACTTACAAAAAATTGTTATTAATGTAATCTTAAAAAAAAAAATTATTTTTTTTTTAATTAAATTTACCATGTTTTATATATATGATTAAAGCAAATCAAGAATGAAAAACACACAAAAGCCTTAATTTTTCAATACTCACTTGTAACTACAAATTAGAATAAACCTTACTAAAAAATAAAGAAAAAAAAAACATAAGACCAACTCACCTTAAATACTTCAGAGAAAAATCCTGAACCAATTTTCTCTCTAGAAAAATCATCAAGGCGATTTAAACCTGCAACAGCATGCCGTAATGCACGACAAGACGGTCCCGTAACCCTTGAATCTTTATTAAGATCATCCACGTCTGTTCCAGGTATTAACGGTGCCGACTGCGAATGACGTTCTTCAGTTCCCATTGTGATTAGTGGTGGCTGAATCAATGGTTGTCGCGTTGTAACTGTTCCCGTTCCTCCCCCGGAATCACAGAAACTATCGCAATAACCACTGTCCCGCAACATTACCACCAAACTTCAGACTCGCAATGATGATCACACTTTTTTTAACTAACTGCTATGTCACCGTTCCTGTGATGTCCATTGAATTCATAACCACAGATTTAATTATTTCACTAGCTTTAAACAAAATATTTACAATATAACAATCCATCATAGTTTCATTACAGTGGGTATATTTAAATATTCTTAAAGATATATATTTTTATTATTTTTTAAACTCTATGTAGCACTTTATACTCATTCCAACAAGTTTTGTATTCTATAGTGTTCACTATAAATTTTTCAGTAAAAACTTTTTTCAGTAAACTGCAACCATCCTGTAAAAAAAAAAAAAAAAAGGTAAAAACAGATTAAAAGCTTCACATATCTTCGCGTTTCACATCCCCCACACCCCAAAACCACCATCAGTTCAAAAGTTTATATATATATATATATTTCACTTTCTTGTGGGGATGACAACTGTCGTAATTTTCCACCAATTACTTTCAAATTGAAATATAAAATAAAACGATCCAAAATCTTGGTTGAGTTCGTTAACAGGCAAAATCAAACCATGGGGGTGGAAATGGGGAGGTTTCGAAAAAACAAAATATCCCTATAACTCTCTTATTAAGTAAAAAAAATATCAAATTCCTTTACAGTTCCTACTACTATTCTTTCGATAAGGGCCTAAAGCTTATCTAAATAAAGTTTTTATTTAGAAAACCAACCATTGGCCCAAGGGGTGGGAAAAATAGGGTTTCGAAGACAAAAAAAAAAAATCATACCTCCCTTAAGAGGCACAGTATTCAAATTGGTTTAAAGCGGTTGTTTGTCCTCTAAATATTACCTAAAACAATTTTTTATAAGTTTAACCCTTATGGCAAAGGATAACTAAAATATTGTTAGAATTGTATGATGGGGCTTTTCATATACTAAACTTGTAAAACTTTTTTTCGCATGCAACCATTGTCGTATAGAGTAAATTTGAAGTTTTTCTTAACTTTAAAGTGAAAATCTCTTTTATTCCCTACTTAGCGCTGGTGTAATCTACCTCTACCTTCCAGTGTGCCGAAACGGATTTTTTTAAATACTGTTCATGTTAGCAACATAAAGGATTCATAAAAAATTTAAATAATTTGTAAATGATATCATTTGAGGATGGAAATTAGCGATATAAAAAAAATAAAGTATCGATTTATTCACATGCGGTAAGAGGAAAAGAACTAGGTTTATGCTGTTAACAGAAAGCAAGCAAGGACTTCACACATTTAGGTAAATATTTGTTCAGTTCAGAAATCTTTAATTTTTTTTTTTATCAGAATATCAGAAGCCTAGTATGAGATAAGGAAGTTCAATAAGGGTCAAAGATGTAAAGCGTAGCCGTTCTAGCAAGCTGCTTATCCCTCTACTTACAGCCATACATCTACTCCCCAGCCGTTCTAGCAAGGTGCTTATCCCTCTACTTACAGCCATACATCTACTCCCCTCCGCAAGCGCCTTACTATAATCGCTCGCCTATACTTTATAAAGTGTTAACTATTTTCTAAACCTTATCAAACATTAGTGTTGAGGAGGAAATAATATCAAAGTAAAGTGCATTTGTTAGAAATAACATTTCTGAGAAGCAAACTAGAGAAAAAAAAATTGATCTCAAAGCTTATGCACAGGAATATGGAATGGAAATTTTCTGGTGTATGAAAAATAGCATGCCTGGACATGATTCAAACCCAGATGAAAACCAGAGATGTTACTACTCTGCCTTAAGAAAAAAAAAAAAAGAAGATTTATGAGATGCCCAATTTGGGGAATCTAGAAAATGTAAAAAAGATGAAGTTAAGTACTTTACTGATTATTTATTTGTATAATTTTTTTCTAACTTTTAATTTCTAAGATACTCCTATCAGCCTTTATTACTAAACTGGGCGAGATTTCACCCAAAAATTTTTCTTCTGTTTATTATAACTTAGTCTGTCAATTACTTACTTTATTAATACTTATGAATAACTAAGTTATTCATAATTATTATCAATATATATTTTTATTGTCCGCCTAAAAACATATGCGTGAAAAATCATCCACAGAATCTCCATACAGAGTAACGCACAAAAAACGGTAACCATTCTTTACACTACCATGCAGGGCACTGCCAACAAGTAAACCTACAGAAAAAGTTATATAGCTTCTCAGCCTTTCATACGCAGGTCCCAGATTAAAAAAAAAAGGAGACAGTGTTGCCAACATATGGCAGCCAATTTTCCTCAGTGTGGGTGACTTTACACCCATCCTAGTAATTAGGGGTTAATCTAGATTTGCTTTCAAATTTCCATGTAAATATTTGATATCAGTTTTTTTTTTTCAATATTTTCTCCAAACAATTTTATTTCATTAACTGTTTACCAGTGCTAGATTTACTGTATCATAATGTATAACTTGACAAGCAGGTTGCTAACACAATGTGCAATAAAAAAACTTTACATCTTTGTAAGAAACTATAAGTATTTTTGAATTCAAAAGATAGATTAAGTTTTGTTACTATCATATATAGTTTTTCATGAAATGAAGAAGAAATACATCATTTTTCATATAAGAAATTACAGTCCACCGGGCTGGTCTAGTGGTTACAATGACATCGCAAATCAGCTGATTTCAAAGTCAAGAGTTTTAAGGTTCAAATCCTAGTAAAGCTTAGAAGCTTTTGAAATGCAATGCTGTAGAAGAATGTTAAAAATCAAATGGGTGGATAAAGTGACAAATGAGGAGATGTTGCAGCAAATTGATGAAGAAAGAAACGTTTGGAAAAATATAATTAAAAGAAGAGACAGAGTTACAGGGCACACATTAAGGCATCCTGGAACAGTCGCTTTGATATTGGAGGGACAGTTAGACGGGAAAAATTGTGCAAGCAGGCACGTTTGAAATATATAAAACAAATTTTTAGAGATGTAGGATGTATACTGAAATGAAACGACTGGCATTAGATAGAGAATCTTGGAGAGCTGCATCAAACCAGTCAGATGACTGAAGACGAAAAAAAATGATTTTCTTATCTGTTTCATGTTGGTCTAAAAATAAAATAATGAAATAATTTATGAAAACTCAATGTTGAATAATAAAAATGAGTAAACAATTAAATAAATATAGTTATACTTTATGTACCATGTTTACATGCTATCAATCAGACAAATTAAGCAAAAAAAATGAAAATAATTTACATAAGAGCAAAACATTACAAAATTAATTAGAAACAAACAACCAACAAGCCTGTCAAAATTTATACAAACAATTTTAAATCTGTGGTCCTGGTAAAAACAATAAACTACCTCAAAACAAGAGCATCCTTTTATTTGATCTTTCCCTTTCTCTTTCCTACCACTGCCTTACCTTTTGGATGAATCTGTTAGAAATTTTTCAGCTGTTGCACAGGTTCCTATGCTGTCTTTGGTATTATGCTAGTAACTTATAGTAGCTGAAGGGGCAGCCATTTCTTTACTGAAGTTCAATAAGGTGGTAAATCCCTTGATTGAATTATTCAAGTATTATATTTCCATTCAAGGGTTGCAAAAAGTCCAAACTAGCAGCTGAGATGCATACTAGTCAATTTCAGGTGTTCTAATCCTTGTACAATATAATTTAACCTAAATGATTCTGCGAATAAGACTAACAGCTTGGTGGTTTAGCAGTATCTAGGAAAAACTATATCTCTGTCCGTCTCTTTTTCTGTTTAGCCTCCGGAACTATTGTAAGGTATTACTTCGGATGATAGGTATGAATGTGTATAGTCTTGTACAATCTCAGGTCGACCACTCCTGAGAAATATGGTTAATTGAAACCCAACCAAAGAACACTGGTACTCATGATCTAGTATTCTAATCTGTATAAAAGTAAACTTTTACAAGGATTTTAACCTTATAACTATTGACTTCGAAATCAGCTGATTTGCAATGTCGCGTTAACCACTACACCACCGTGGTGGGCTAAGGAAAAAACTCTAAATTAAAGATACGTTACAGCCATTTTAATAAATATATTTCTAAGTTACATACTCTAGTGGTGCAATATTATCAAGTTCAATCCTGTAAAATGTTTCCAGTTTACTTAAGTAACTGCATATCTCCAAAGAAGATTTGATAAGATTTATGCTTCAAAAAGAATTGCTTATAGCAGAATGTAGATCAAAATTATCTATGGTTCAGTAGATCCAGTAGCATACAAACATATATAAGGTTTATATATATGTACAGCCAGCAACCTGATGCATTGCGAAGAATCTAGAATTACTGTATTCCTGATATTTAAATGATCTAGTAAGGGCAAGTCAGTCAATGATCTGATAAGCGATTATGATTCCTATCTGTTAGCTGTACAATTTAAAGCCAAGCTCCTAATTCCTTTTAACAAAAACACATGCATTTTATAAACTGCATGCATTTTATATTTTAAAGTTAATGCCTTTCAACATCATATTAAGCCAGACAAATATCACAATCCAATGTCATATCTTGTGTAAATTATACATTTTAGATATTATAAGTTTACGGGACTGCTATTACAAATAAATAATCAATGTGTTATGTTTCAACCTTTCTTGTAAAGTTAAAGGAAAAACATTTTACAAGAAACTCAACAATTTTGTCTTAAAAAATGTAAACCAGACCTATCACTGGAGCAAACTACAAACAAAAGCATTAATCCTAACATCTAATCAATCAAACAATCGGTTAGATAACTGCCACAGATAAATCTAGAATAAATTTAACTAGAACTAAAAATTTTCTTTCGAGGCAATAAGTCCTAGAAAACTCTCACAAAGTTAATTACGATACCAAAGTCAAGTGAATTATATTGGTGAGTAATACAAGAATTTCTTAATCTGCATGGAAAAAGTTTAAATGACATTGTCGTCATCATCAAAGTGCTGCAACACAAGTGACTACTTAGGCAGTGTACTGTGAAACTTCGAAAAGAACTTAGGCGAGATATTCAGAACAAACGTTACAGTATGGTGTCATCAGTATTGTATTTTTTCATAGCAAAGCCCATCCTCACAGTGCTAAAAAAAAATCAAGAACTTCTGAATAAATTCCAATGGGACTCTTTGATTATCCCTTTTACAGCCTGGACTTGGTGACAAGTGATCTCTTTAGTTGCATAAAGAAATGGCTTATATCACAGCACTTTGGTGATGACAACAAACTTCAAAATGCCATGAAAGTTTGGCTAGATACCCAGGCACCTGAAATTTTGTGAAAAGAATATTTGTAAATTAGTCAAATGCTATGACAGATGATTAAATTAAATGGAGAGTATTTTGAAGAATAGTTACAAGCAGTAATTTTAAATTTTATATAATAAAATAATTTTATCTATACAGGAATTTTATTTACAGCTGAACATTGATTACTTTCTGAACCACCCTCATAGACATACAGATCAGATTTACACACCCTACAAGTAACATTTTGGTTGCTACTTTCTTTAGAAAAAAAAGAAAAACATAATTTAATTACAGATATAAAAATTAAATAAATATTAGCTTGTTTTATTCATTCAACCATAGAAATTTAAAAAAAAAAAGTAAAAATATTTTTAAAATGGCCATGCCAAGCTTCAGGAAATCAAAATGAAGGAAAAATATCCAGTTAACGTAACTCTATTTTCATCTAAATAAGTCTTTTCTGTAAATTAACGATTTCTCATCTGGACAAGTTATTAAATATATATCTGGTGTACACAAGTAATGAAATTTATTAAGAAATGAAAACCACACTGAGGCTAATATCATTATTATATTGTATACACAAGCAAGACTTTCTCTCTTTTTGTGTTGTAGCCTCCAGAACTACCGTATTACTTCAGAGAATGATACGTATGAATGTGAATGAGGTGTAGTCTTGTACAATCTAAGATCGATCATTCCTAATGGTTAATTGAAACCCAACTGCCAAAAAACACTGGTATCCACGATCTAGTATTCAAATCTGTATAAAAGTAAAACTACCTTTACTAGGATTTCAACCTTAGAACTCCCCACTTCGAAATTAGCTGATTTGCGACGTCACATTAACCACTAAACTAGCCTGGTGGGCTATACAAGCAAGACTGCGTTCTTTAAACAATACGCACAGATAAAAACTACTACTTGCTGTGATATGTAAATCTACATATTCTGAATTTATTAACCTGCATTAACCTTTTTTCATTTCACAAAAAATGTAACAAATCATTTTTTTCAAATTTTCATTAATTGTAAAAACTATATACTAAAGTGAATACAGATATCAAGTGGCATCCAAAAGTCGAGCTTCAAACTCGAATGAAATTTTTATCTTAATCTGCACTCGAATTCCTTAATTATAATTAGCAAATAATAAATTAAAAAATTAAACGCAAATATTTTGCAGAAAGATTTTTAACATCTATCTCTAAATGCAAATTTTATTTTGGAAAAAATTATATGTAATCTTTTAACGATATAAAAAAAAACTGGCAAAGAGTTTGTAACACTTTGTCCACTTTAAATTAACCTGCATTAACTATTTTTTTTCCATTTCACAAAAATTTAACAAATAATTTTTTTCAAATTTTCATCAATTTTAAAAACTATATAATACTTAAGTGAATATAGATAAACTCGAATGAAATTTTTTTTTTGTTTGTTTAACCTCTGGAATAGATATACCATTAAGGTATATCTTCAGAGGATGAGATGAATGAATTGTAGCGTGTGTGAAAAATGCCATGCCTGACCGGGAT
>JAAAKQ030278199.1:0-10499 GCA_010016005.3 Zanna intricata | reverse complement strand
GACCGAGGCCTGGCTGATGACTGAGATATGTAATCAGTATGAAGGTCTTTCAGACGACTCCCGGTAAAGCCCTTCTGAGCTAGGAACGGGAGGGGTAGTGTGGCGGCCGGAATCGTCACTTGGTGGGTGTCTCTATTATCAGTGTCTTCTTCACTTCCTCATTACGACGCTCCGTGGGTGGTATACGGGTGTAGTCCAGTGTGCGATGTGTCGCTGGCAGCATAACTTCTTCCATCTTCGGCTCGTGAGCGCAGTACCGTTGTCTGTCAAGATGACTGCAGGATAACCCCAGCGGCAGAACACTTCCTCTTCCAAACAGCCAAAAATGGTGTCCGCGTCAGCTCGAGGAGCGGGCCTAGCCTTCACCCAGCGGGAAAAGAGATCAGTCGCTACCACTAGGAATTTGTTGCCTCTTTTCGTTTCTGGGAATGAACCCACTAAATGAACTGCTACATGCTTCCAACAAGCTGTAGGCCTCCGAGGTCGCTGATTATCTGGTGGAGGGTTTGGTCTTCATTTGTAGCCGGCGCATGTGCTGCACTGTCTGATATACTGCTGAACATCCTTCGTAAGGGCCTGCCAATCGTAGTATTGTCGGACCGTCCGCCAGGTTTCTTCTGCTCCGGGGTGACCACTTTCTGTGGTGTTGTGGTAGTGTCGTATGACAGCTGAGCGGTTGGCGGGTGGGACGTAGACTCCCACTTGTCAGAGTCCTGCCCTAGTGTTATGCCCTGCTGTCCATACGGTTCCGTCTTCGTCCACTTTGAGGCAAATGCCCGAGGCCGAATTCGGATCTTGGCGTACTCGTTGGCACTCAGGATCGGCTTCTTGTGCTTCCCGCACCTGTTGGAATAGAGAAGTGGCGACAATCTCCTGAAGTCAGGGTGTAGCCGCTCCACTCTCTTCTTGGCCGCGTTCGATCGGATGTAGTCTATCTTCATCCCGCACCATTTCAAAATTTTCTTCTTCCGTCGGTTCTCTTGACAACAGGTCTGGTAGTTCGTTTTCTCGGTCTAGCGTAAACTTGAAACTCTGAACCAATAAAGCCCAGCGAGCATATTTTGTTTTTTGGCCGGTGGCCTGCCTTAGTCATGTCAAAGCCTTGTTGTCCGTTCTAAGGATGAAAGCACGATCTTCGAGGTACGGTCGATAGCGTTTGATTGGCCACACCAGTCATTCGGTTTGTTGGAGTGATATTTCTTTTCTGCCGCTGAAAGCTTCGTGCTGGCGTATGAGATGACTCTTTTCTCCCCATTTTCGGCTTGCTGGTAAAGCAC
The DNA here is from genome assembly GCA_010016005.3 of Zanna intricata. Lineage (NCBI taxonomy): Eukaryota > Metazoa > Arthropoda > Insecta > Hemiptera > Fulgoridae > Zanna > Zanna intricata. Next base: position 9,222 of record JAAAKQ030278199.1, on the reverse strand, counting down.
GGCTCCCAGTCCTTGCTGGCTGGCATCGGTTTATAAGACTGTAGGAAGCTCTGGATCCGGCCGAGATAGCTTCAACGGTCTGCTGAATGTCTGACGAACAGCTTCGAAGGCTTGCTGTGCGGTGTCTGTCCACTTCCATTGTTTTCCACGCAGTAGGTCAGTCAGCGGCGAGGAAAGCTCTAAGAATCTTGGCATCTATTCTCGTAGCCAGTTAAAGGTACCGATGAATTTCTGCAGCTCTTTTCTTGACCTAGTTGACCTAGGGGGCTTGTGTTCGATGATTGTACGTAAGTGTTGCTGCGGTGGAATATTGTCCGTGGGTGTAATTTCATGTCCCAGAAAGGACACCTCTTCACGGCCGAATCTCCAAAGAGCACGTCAGATGATGAAGTTGCAGGCGTTCCAGAACCAAATCTAGGTGGCGTAACTGTTCTTCCCAACTACTGCTGTACACAATAATGTCGTCCAGATAGACAAGGCAGCACTGACGGAGGAGGCCAGTGAGAACGTCTTGCATTAGATGCTGGAATGTGCTAGGTGCATTTTTCAAGCCGAACGGCGTGACTCGGAACTGTTGGCCTCGTGATGTCGTTCAGGCGCCGGAAGTCTGCGGATAAACGTGGTGAAGAATCCTTCTTTTTAACAATGACTACTGGAGAGTTGTAGGGCGATTTCGAGGGCTCTATCACCTCCTGCCTCAGCATCTCTTCCACTTGTTCTCTTATAATCTGTTTCTTTTCCTTGCTGTATCGGTACATCAGTAAGCGAAATGGCCGGCTTCCTTCCCGAAGTCGGATTCCATGTACTGCCGACCGAGTTGGTTGCAAGGGAGTGCAGGAGAATACTCCTTGATGCCGCTTCAACACTTTCTCCAATCTTGTTTTTACCTCAGGGGGTGCTGTACTTTTTACAACCGACCAGTCCAGTTTCGATGCTGCAGGTTCGGGTTGATCGTGCCAAAAAATTCGTGAGTACTTGTCAACTTCAATGTAGCTCGGACCTCTCGCTCGTCTGCTTCAATGATGATGGCCCGATGCAGCAGGTCGTCGATATCCCCGATGGTTGCCGCTCGCAGCGAAAGTCGAATCTTGGGTCTAAGCTGCTCCAGCAATATTGGTAGGAAGGCAACTTCACTACCGGGAGCTAGTCGGTGAATTATTTTTCTTTTCTGTAACAGGAAAAGCTCCACCGATTCATTAGCTCTTTGCATTTGTCCAAAAAGTTGAGACCAGAGTTTGGCAGCAGTAGTCTGCGGGTGGTTATATCGATGAGCCGTCTTTTGTGTCCGAATGACTGCGGTGGCTCGTTGTTCATAATCTCATTGAAATAGCCCTGAGAAGGGCTGTTGTTTTGGCTAATCTCTTTTTGGTTAGCTCTGAGAAGAGCTGTTGGAGCTGGGAGATGGTCTCCGGCGAAGTCGACTTAGTTGCAGTCGGGGAGCTGTGGCTTGGCCGTCGAAGTCCGACCGGGCTTTCCCTCAGCGGCGGTTGGGTTCCCACTACAGCGTGGTAGTGGAGATCCCCAGAGCCCGGCAGTGTCGGGTCGGCGTCGGTCATCGATCGCCGGCGCGGCCGAGGCAGTTCTCCCCGAGCGATCCCACGCTGGGCCGGCTCTCGAAGGTGCGTCCGCCGGCCAGGGCGATGGAAGCGGCCAACTGGAGCGGGAATGTAGCGTCCGCATCCTGCCACTCCCTCGGCGGGCCGGGCAGGCCTGCTGCTACGGCGGCGTGGTCCTACGACTCGTAGGCGAGTCGACTAGGACAACCCTTCGGTCTTCTTCCATCTTCTTTTTCTCCGAGGTCTTCTCTAATTGGTGGCCGGTGTTAGGATGAAGTTTCGGAACGGAACGCAAGGATGTCGGAGGGTGCAATACCCTCCTTTTTTTGCAGTATACGGGCTTGCGCCCTTTGCTGCTGTGTGACTCTACTGAACTGGCGGGTATACATAAATAAAATGATTGTAATTCGTTTAAGGAAGTATGGATTGCGTTCCGATCCCATGGAGGGTTTTGTACGGTTGGGACCCAGCGGTTCGATATGCTAGTTAGCCTATTATCCGCGACGCCCCCTTTCCGCCCAGAGTGGGCAGAAAACCCTTTGTTTTCTTACTAGGGGACGCACTTCCTCTTGGGAAAGCATCGGAGGCGATTTCGGGATCTACATTTGAAGCATGTGGCTTTCTGAAGCCAAATGTGGTTGTTTGGGCCTATTCAGAGCGTTAAGCCCCGAGTCTAGCCTGGTCAGGATTAAGGAGGAGGATGATAGTTAGGTATCTTCCTCATCTTGTTAGCCTCTGTCTCCCTGTTTCTTGAAATAATCTCTTAATAAATCCGCTAGCACTTGCAAGCCAGCGGTCGGGAGGACAGACCGTCGGTTCTGATCTTCAGATCACATGACCAAGAATCTGGAAACAGCTGGTTTCCAGCTAAATATTCTATTATTGATGAAATATGTGTAACTTATAAAACGTTTTCTCTGAAATATGATATTCTATAGCATCTTTAAGGAAGATATATTTTTTATATGAACCATGCATTTTTTGGAAGAACCATGATGAATTTATTAAGTTTTATTATTATTATTTATATTTTAATCCACTGTCAAAATATTAAACAAACTGTATAAACCTTCTACTAGCAGATTAAAACTAAATAACTCCCAGATTAGTTCTTTTTTTTTTTGTAATGGTAGAATTCAATTTTTGATGTAAGTAGTCTACTTAACATCATCAGAGATAAGATAATAGACACTAACACTAAGAAAGAAATAACAGATTCTTTTGCAAGAGCTAACTCTGATGCTGTTAAGTAGGACTACCTACATCAAAAATTGAATTATAAATTATTAAAAAAGTTTGTGTAATATAAACATTTTTTTGAATATTAACTGACAAAGTTAAGTAAAAAATATGTTCACAGCACAAGACTAATAATTCTAAATGATCCTAAGACATTTGCACTATCAGCACACTAAATAAATAAAGGACATAAATAGACTCCAAATGTCACCTTCCAATAATTAATAAACAACAGAAAATTTTCTCACTGATCAGACTATGTATATTTATTATTAGATTGATGAAAATAAATTACTTTATTTTAAATACAATTAAAGATTTCTATTTATGGAAATATTTATTACTCTTAGATAAATTTTTAAAGTAATACTGATAAGATAAAAAACTAATTACTTAACTTATTAAAAGAAAAAGGTATGTTAAACTCATTTCTCATGTCTCCAATCAAGAACGGAATATTTTGTACCTGCAACTTATATTTCACAAACCCAGCTTGGGTAGGGTTGTGTCATCACTGAATCCAAGTTAAAATAGGTTTGTACTTAAACTTGTGAAATGACACAAAAACATGTACGACATAATTAATTTTAAAATGAACATAATTATATGGTTTTATGAACCATAAAACTATGACCCTAAAAGAAGCCTGCAATAGAGTTTTCACAAACTCTATTGTAAAATGCAATACAAACTCAGGACAATTCAATAATGTAAGTGAAACTGACATAAACAACCTTCCAAACATGTTCGCCATATCAATTGACATGGTGATAAGGATTCCGCAGCTTACAAGTCCAATTGGCTGTGGGAACTGTAGCTACCCACACATGGTCCGAACTGCTGATGATGGAGTTGTCTGAGAAATGGTAACGCATAATTCAGCCATGATTTTTGTTTAGCATACTAAAATAGTTGAAGCATACAGCCCTCGCGTTGAAGAAGGCGCAGAGCACTTCAGTCGTAGGCCTTGGATTGAAATTACATAATGCTCTGCGATAATCCCTTAATACACTCCTGCAGTCTTCGTTCCACCAAGGAACAAAAGGCCACCTTGATGAGATAGTACGATGAGTAGTAACGGTTATTTATTGTCATAAATTGTAGTGTATGCATTAATGATGTTGAAGGTATAATAGTATAACATAATGTAATCTTGAATAGTATAATTTTCTTGTGTTGTAATTAAACTTATGAATAATGAACTTGTATGATGACTTATGTATATTTTACTTATGAGTGATATGTTTCAACTGACTTGTTTGAAATACTATGAGCAACTGGTCGAGCGTCTGGAATTGTACAGGCTCTTGTCCGGTCTCTCTACTGTAACTGAATATGACTTGAATTGAATATCAAGAACGAACTGACCATGTTGGTGTCTACCTTCAATGTTCTCAACTTATAGAACGTAACATAAAAACGTAATATATCATATAATATTTGATACATACAAGAAAGTAACATAAGAAAGTAATATACGATATAATATTTGATACATACAAGAATGTAGCATAAGAACGTAACACATGGTAAGTTGGTGGATCATGCCACCACTCCTGTCGTATGAATTTTTGTACCTGTTCCAGCTTTTTCAACCATTCATCCATAATGAAGATTATATTTTTGGACTAGGAGTTAATGATATTGTTCTTCATTACACTCTTCAATTAATGGGATGCCTCTCTTAAGCTTCTTTATTAATTTTGCAAACTCACAAACTGTTACAATGTGTTTATTAATCAAGAAGGGAAAAACCTTAGCAAAAACTTAATTTTCTTTGGTGTACCTAACCACAAAAAATCTTATGCTAGAATATTTGACATACTACATAATGTTTCTAATTTCCTATCACTAGATATATCTTTGGCTGAGAAGGTCTGTCAAAGTCTCTTCAAATCCCTGTTTTTGTTGGTTTTTCAAGTGGATCATCAACCACTAAAAGCATATTGTTTGGGACTGACCCATGAATATTGGTGATTTAACAGATCATTCCAGCAGGGCATGTGTGTTCTGGATCTAGGGTCACATACAAATAGGTTAACCCTGGTGCCCAGAGGACATCATCTGAGAATCACTATGTAGAGCCATCTGACCCAGTAGCCATTGGCATGATAGTTTCCACTTTGGGTTATGGTCGCATTTCATAAGGTGTTGCAACACCTCTGAATGTAAGTATATGAAGAATCAGTATAAGATATTATTGTATTGCTTGTAAAGTATATTTTGTAATTAGTATAGGGTTTGTGTGTAGTGTATGTGTATGCTGTAAAAGGTTCAGCAACTCTCTGTGTATTGGAAATAAAAGCTGCTTTGGCTAGGTCATGGGGACAGCAATCCTCATAATGATTCAAGAACAGAATGAGAAAGAAAAACAGAAGTAGAAAGACTGTTAAAAATAGAGAAAGTAGTCCCCAAGACAAAAAGAATGTACAAAGAAAACAATATCTTTGTGTAGAGTTCATAATATTTTCATGGAGAAATAAAAAAAATGAGAAATTTATTATACTTTTAACATACAAATGTTAAATGTATACAACAGAATAGTGCGCTGTTTGCAAAACTGAACAGCAAAATCATGTTTTCTGTAAGAAATTGAATACTTCCAGTAGTAGGAAGAAACATACACACACACCCTCACTCTCTCTTTCTCTTTCTCCCTCTCACTCACCCAAATAAGTGTACATAGTTAAAACATTTTCAGTAGATAGATAAAGTTAGTAAGATTAACAAATACTTTAAAGGATTTATAATTAAGGATTTATATTTAAGGTGGTGCTTTACTTAAAAAATTTAAGATTGAGAAAAATTCAGGTATATCTTTATTATTAGATTCTTAAAAACTCAAATAATTTTAACATTTATTTAAGATATTTCTCAAAAGATAAAAAAAAATTATCCTCAAAAAAAAAAAATAAAGAAGAATATAAGTTATTGATATCACCATGGTAACACAATTTTTCTCACATTATAATTCCTTATTTAGATAATATAATTGAAATTATTTTTGAATTTATTCATGATATGCTACAATTATTTTTATATCTGCTGAAATAGAAAACTGTGATATTTATGAAATTACAATGATGTTGGTATGTGTTACATCCAATATTTTTACATTTATTACATAGTTTCTACTAAGAAAATTGTAAAAGACATTTCATTATGTCAATATAGGGAGATTACAGTGTAGATTCTAATCATTATAAACCACCTCATAGAAAATATGGTTGAACTGATGGTATATGATGTAATCTGTTACAAAGTATTTACAATGGACCACATTAAGTATTTGCAAATTATTATACATATTTATAACCATATTATTACCAGGTATAAAAATTAATGCTCTAGGATATTATGATCTTTAAAAATTACTAATATCAATAGATATATTGGTTTTCAAAAAATATTTGATTCTATATTAAATGTTATGATAGCAGTATGACAAATATCAGAGAGTCAAAAATAAGCGCACAAGAAATAAATTTAATTTTATGAACATTGTGAAATTATAACTATTTTGTGACGCAAGTGGTAGCGTTTTGGCCTGTCATCTGGAGGTCCCGGGTTCGAATCCCAGTCAGGCTTGGCATTTTCACACACGCTACAATTCATTCATCTCATCCTCTGAAGATATACCTTAAAGGTGGTACCGGAGGTTAAAAAAAACTCTTAAATTAAAATTGTTAAATATTAAAAAGTTTTGTTTACAAAGGACCTTTTAAAGGTAATTAGCAACATAAGTAAGCCATCTCATAATTTTAAAATACAATTTTGTTTAATTAAATTAATTAAAAAATTTAGATTCTTTATTGATTTCTCCATTTCCAAGTAGTCAAAAATATTAAGATGTTAATGCTCTTCTTCAAAAAGCATAATTATTACTATTATATTGTGTAGTTCTATAAAAAGAATCTTTATTTGTTCTAGGCTTGTTTAGATGAAGTTTGTATTTCACTTGTCCTTTGTAATTTTTTAAAATTTTCATCTCTAAAAGATAACAGGTATATTTATATTGCGATATAGTAATAATTTTCTTTATGCTTAAAAACACATTTTAAAAGGTTTTGGTTCTATTTATATGTTTTTTATTTTATTAAAAGAAAAGACCATACTAAAAAGTGTAATAGCATGTTATTAATTAAAATTCACATTCCCACAGCTACAGTTACTGTATAATTTTTATACTGATGTATCTGAATATTTATTAGCCATTGGTTGAAATGAGGTATATTTAGTGTATTCTTTGATTATGGAAAAAAATCATGATCTATTACTGAAGCACTTATTCTTTTAATTATTTCATCTTTCATTGAACATCATTTTTCTTTCATAGGAATACAGCTTGCAAATGATAAAAAGATAAGTGTAATGTTCTATTTTGAATTTTTCAAGGGGGTGCAGATCAATTAATTACCGTATTTGTTAAATTTCTAATTATTTTGTCTACTTTAGATGTACAAACATTATATACATAACAATGTTTACTAAGAGGGCCAGAAGTCCTTTTGCATGGTAATAAATCCAGCTTAATTGTGCTCTACTGCTGCCAGTTCTTATCGCTGATATTGATGGTAGGGATCCACCCGGTTTGTTTATTTGTAGTGAGATTATATTACTGTTAGTAGAGTATGGAATGATAGCAGATACGAGTCAAAGAGCTTGTAGCTTGTGGATGGGATCGACAAACGTCCACACACAGATAAAACATTGGAGAATTCTATGAATAACATTGTTCACAGTAAACGTTATTGACAAGGTTTTTGCAATGGAAACTGCTCTTGATGCACAATTCAGTGAAGAAGTTGAGCACTTGATCCGAGAGATGTGTGTTGCTGTGGAGGCATCGATTCAACAAATCAACACGCAAACGTTCTCCAGAGTTAGGCATTGCAAAATTGACATTGAGAGGAAAGATTTGAAAGTTAAATGTTTTCATCCATCCACAGTTAATCACTTCACTGACAATGACCTTGAATGACCTATTTACGATAAAAAGAACGTCATTTTCTCAGATGAGTATGCACCTTATCGAAGCTCTCATAACGGTAATATTTTTTTTTTGGGGCTAAAAACAATCCTTACTTTTTTTTGGAGGAAACCGAACACGTATCTGCCTCATGTTATGATTTGGGTTGGGATGACAGTTGCACATCTCCTTGGCCCTTATTTTTTCGATGGCACAGCTAACACAATTCTCAGAAAATGAATTCTCAGAAAATGATTGACGAGTGGTTGTTTTCAGAATTAAGGCAAAAGGGATTGCTGAGTAAGATGGTGCTCCAACGCATTTTGCTTTGAATGTGGTAGATGCTTCAATGAAATTTTACCGAAACGCTGGATCAGACATGGGTCAAGAGAGTTACCGGCGCCATTGCCTTGTCCAGCAAGCAGCCCTCACCTCACCATTCTCTGGGGTTTAACACAAATATGTCAACAACGAGCAGTTCAGAGATGCTGTTAAGGCCAGTATTTGAAATGATTACTCTTGATATGCATTGTGGATGAACAACCGGATACGTAGGCACATATTGTTGTGGATGAACAACAGTATATAGAGGCACATATAGCTGTGATTTTAACATGGTGGAACCCATATGGTTGTATTATATCTGTAGAAGGTAAGCTGCACCTATCTTAATAATTTCAGAACTAAAGGTACTTTCAACTATTCTGTACGTAGTTAGGTCTTTATTTATTATTTTTTCTGAACTGTAAATGGGATTGACTGTTGTAGTCATTAACCATTAACAAACTCAATCAGATTACAAACAAGCTGCATCCAGAATTTTTTAATTTCAATGATCCATGAGTATTTCTTATTTACTTTGTTTTTGTAGCTTTTTAATTTTAATCTTATTAAATTAAGTAGAATAACAATAGAATACATTATAATTAGATTCTATTAAATAACAATTTTGTAATAAAACTAGTATGAATAATTTACATAAATAAACAGTAAAATTACCCATAATATACAATTACAAAATTAGTAATTATAATAAAATAATAGACTGTACTGGTCTTAGAACAAATACAAGAAGATTATACAGCAAACTAACCACTATACATTCAGAGGAGAATCTAATAACTATAGTGACTGTACTAAATACAAAATTTATGAAGAAACAGAATTTGACAAAAACAACATGTTAGACAAACAGTAACAATAATATAATTCAAACATATCATTTGACAGTACAAAGGTGCGTTTAGATGATCATTTTTTGCTTCATTTCATTTCTAGTTTCATGCCGACTGAAACGTATTCACGCATTTAGACGTTCATTTCTCGTGTCATTTTTTTGCTTCGCATTATTGTGCCTCACTGTCCTTCAGCGCAGTTTAGATTTATATATAACTCTACTAAGTACTGTGTTGAATAATCGTGAAACATTACACGTTAAATTGTGCCCAACGGTATATA
>JAAAKQ030278187.1:1713-27499 GCA_010016005.3 Zanna intricata | reverse complement strand
AAAAAAAAAAAAAAAAAAAAAAAAAAAAAAAAAAAAAAAAATTAAATCTATTTCAGATGTTATATTAATTAGATTAAAATAAGTCCTTACCTGGTAACTAATTAATTACAAAATAAATAATTACTGACTAGTTAAAATATATAAAATAAGATAAATACTTTAATTCAACTATATTCTAAAAAAAAAAAAAAAAAAAAAAAAATTGGGTGCTGACAGTTTGAGACATGGATAGTAAGTGAAATATTTAATGGAAAGTTGGAATTACCCATAAAGCACAGCATATAAAAAGATTAATTTTGAAACATATTCAATACAAACTAATTAAAAAGCGATTATATTTAACTTTTTAATTACTGTTAGAACTGATGAAGATAAAACAATAAAATATTTGAGAGTAATATAGAATTGTAAATAATACAACTTCAAATTAACTTCCTGTATTTTTTGTACTTTAATAAATAATCTAACTGAAAAAGAATTAAATTTTGAGCATTACTACAAATATTAGAATGATTCTAATAACAGAAATCTTAATATTTTTCTCCTTTAATTTAAAAATATTGTAAAAAGTTCACATACAAACAAAAAACTGTTTACTATTTAATGAAGTAAAGTTTAATTTAAGTTTAATTTTTGTAAAATTTTTACATTAAATGTAGAAATAGAACATGAATATGTGATTAAAATGAATGAAATGCAAGTGTATCTCTGAGGGTGCATTACCCTCCTACGAAATGAGGGCATGTATTTTAAGGTGAATTCAAGCTATCTTCACTCACAATTGAGATATTAATGAGAAGAAAATTTTTCAACAACTGAAAAATTTAAATTTATTAAGAAATTATTATCTAAATGCCAGTAGGATAGACACATGGATCTTATAATGTAGTAATTTTTAAATAAACAAAAAGAAAATACAGCAGTGGTTTATTAAGGAAGAGAATTCATGAAAACTTCAGCTTCTAAAAAAAAAAAAATCCACAATTTAAAAAAAAAAATGCTATGTATAAATGTAATAATTTAGTTAAAATGTTATATTTTACATATCTATGTAAATGGAATCAGCCAAAAGATTATTTAGAATACTATTAAATACTGTCATCAGCCATATCAACAACTTAGCAAAGGTGCCATTATCCAGTGGAGAAAAGACAAAGTAGAGGGTCTACAGTCAAAAGTTAATATGATAAAATAAACCAACTGTTTTAGACTTTAACATAACTTCTTTTTTTAATACATGTAATTTATTTTAACTATGTAAACTAAATATTAAAAACAATATTTAGTTAATGGTGCAGGTATACTTTTTTGTAGTCTTTATTTATTAATATTAAATCAACTGCAGTAATACACAGCATGTTCTTAACTAATTATTCATTACTTTATTATTGCTACTAATGGTGTTTATGATAAGTCAGATGTTGTTTTGTGTAACAGCTGCATTACATTATAACTGACTGTTTAATTGTTTGTGTTTTAAACTAGTCTCATACTGATAAACTTAAGGCATAATTATGATCCTGAGTGTAAATAGTTATTAAAAAATCAAGTATTTGATATATTAATAATTTTAAATAAATTATTAATCTATCTTACAAACAGACATAAATAATAATTAATTGCATGGATTAATAAAAAAAAAAAAAAAAAAAAAAAAATACCATGTGCTTTATAGGATAAGATTAGGAATTTGTGTTGGATAAAAAAAAATATTTGCTACCTAGTGTTACAGTTCATATAACACTATACATTCAAAGTAATAAATTTACTTTCTATTTGGTCATATACACATACAAGTAAATATAATACTAACACAATCATAATTATTAACTAAATATATATAAATCTACACTACACATTTTCTCATACCTTCCTATAAAACATATAGGATAATTTAAAATAATCTAATTAAATCTTGTAAGTGCTCAAATATATAAATAATGATAAGTTAAATTTTATTATTTGATATTATGTTTGATGTTATAATGTTAGGTGGAAGAAAACTATAATATAATCATATTAATACAATTTTTTAAAATAAAAGTATTCTCCAAGTTTTAATCGGCAGTTAAAGTTCAAAATTTGCGTTATTAGTCTATGTCTGCCTGTTACTGCTATAAACAATGGTTATTAACCTAACATCTATTTTTAAAAGTAATAAAAAATATTAGTTTACAAAAATTAAAACACTATTTTTAATATTTAAAAAAATCTGTTTACTGAATAAACAAACAAATAAGCATTAAACTAAAAAGAAGCAAACAGAACATGAACAAATATTTATATTAAATGATAAATTTAAAAAAGAAATATTTAATCTGACTTTACATACATATGTAATACTTTATACTTTTTTTTAAAGATTATATCATAAATGTGTATTATAAAATACGTTTAAAAATGAAAGCGAACAAATGTTAAAAAGGATGTAAATCTTCAATTTTCCCTGAGATGATGAATTCAGTTCATCCATTCTTAAATTTAATGTTCATAATGTTTAATATGTTCCATATTAAATTCAGTTCAATCAATCTTAAATTTAAATGTTATATGTGTAAAAATAATATAGTGGGAAAGTATTAAAATCACTAATAAAGAAACGTCTATTTTAAATGTTAATTGGCTATATATTTTTTCTCTAGTGTTAAAATTAATAAAAAAATTTTTAATAGGAAAAATATATTATAGCTAAGCGAAATGTACAGCAGTGTACTCAAATATCTGATAAACAAAATAATTATGAAACAATATATGCTCATAAAAAGACATTATTTACTTTTATAAAATTAGATTTTAAATATAAAATGTCTAATAAACAAATAATGATTTCAAAATAAGTTCAAGCAGCAGATGTTATTTAGTGGCTAGTATTCCCATACAAATTTCTACATTAATAGATAAGTTGGATATTTAGAATTAAAAAATATAAAAAAATAGCTTCTTCAAATAATTCGAAAAAATTTACTTGTCTGAAATTTACATTTTTCTGAGAAGAGGGATACATTTTTGGTAAATTATAAGTCCAGTTTGTCTTCATACTCTTTTTTTTTCATTAAAAGAGCATTTATTAAGACAAATTTATGTCAATACATAAAAAAAAAACTATTGAATTTATATTAAAAATGTCAACTACTAATTTCAGAATAACCGGAAAATTACCCAGTTATATTGGTATCATGCAAGAACACACACATTCTTATAACTGATTAAAGAACAACAAAATACTCCATGAAAGAAAGAAAGAAACCATCTATATTAAAGGTCATTTTTCCTTCTTTATTTTTACAAGAATTTTTTTCAGTTCTTTTTGTATAAATACATAAAATAAACTCTAACTAAGAAATATACAAAAAAAACTGAAACCTTAAGATATCAAAGTATATTATAACTAATAAATGAAAAAATTGTTTTATTACAATCAATTTCTTTTTCCATGGCATAAGATATAAATTACATAACACTACATGACATTAACAATCAAGGAAAAAAAATAAAAAGTTTAATTAGAAAAAATTTTAAGGCCTAAAGTAGGATTTTATATGTTTAAGGAAGAAATATTTTAATCAAAAAATATGGAAAAAGTTAATTAAGTGTTGAAGACACGGTTATTAAACTGAATAAAACTGGACTTATTTAGTGTAGATATAAGATGTGAGGGAATAATGATAGGATAGATATACAAAGATGTGATATTAAAATTAAAAGAACTGAAACAGAAAGGAGAGAAAATAAATAAGATTATGAATGGGGATCCACAATAACATTTGGACTAATTTGGAAGTACTAAATAGAAAAACAATCATAGGATTCAAAATATGGAATTCAAAGATATCTGTTGAAATTCTGAAAAATACATAAAGTATCTATGCTATGTTTATTAAACAAATTTACTTTAAAAAATAATATGTTGAATAGTTTTATTTTTTGAAGTTTAAGAATTCATTTGAGCACTTTTTCTAAAAATAAAGAATATATAAACACAAATAAAAATAATACATAAGTGACAATATGAAAAACACTGTAACACTACATATAGAATAACTTAAAAAATCTTATTTAGTTCAAAATGCCACTAAAATACTCAATATATGAATATACAATTTATGGATAATAACTCATATTTGTATCTACAAACTACAATAAACAAGTACATGAATATACAAATACTAAAGAAAAAACACAATTTGTCCTATTAATAAACACTGAATACAAATAATGTATTTAATATAGTGATGAGTGGAACTATTAAGCAACACAGATAGCAGATGTGTACAAAATTATATCAGTATTAAAATCTCACTTTAAAAATATGGTTGTAAATTTTACTGTTGATGTTATTGATTTATATATAATTAATATGAAAAAAAAAAATTCATTAAAATTTAGAATAAATGAGAGAAACATCTCTTTTAAAATAATTAAATAAATTAATCACTAAAATATTGTTTTATTATTTGCATAGTCCATATAACATGCTGATTCTATAAATATTATCTTTTTTAAAACAAAGGAATAAAAAGTTTTTTTGAGAAATGAAAACAAATTTTTATTCTCAGAATACTTAAAGTGTAAAAATTAAATATGATAGTAGTTCTATTACTCATAATAAATTAAAATTTTAAGAAAATTGGTTTACAGGAAATTATTGTTATATTCTTTTGGGCTCATTTTATATTTGGGCTATTTTTATCAAAAACTATGCCCTTATAATTTATCTGCAGTGTTTTTTTTTTTTTTAATTAAAAATTTGAATATAAAATGCAGTGGTTCTCAAATGTAATATAAAACCTAAATGTTGAAGTAACAGAAGTGTATCAAATTTAAATGTGATCTTCCAGAACTTATTTTTCGTATATCTAATTTAAAAATTTTAATGGTTTTGTGGTATCGTAATACACTAACAAATATCAAAAGCACGGGCTAAACTGACCCATGAACAACTGCATATAATAGTAAATTGTAATGTTGCACGTGGTATTTCATTTCCCTCCCATTCTTTTAATTTTCAAGACATTTCCTGAGATATTCTAGATCAGAGGTTTTCTCAACCTTTTTGGGGCTATGTCCTTTGGGTTCTTAAATTATACCATGTCCCCCCTAGATCTCATGGAATTTAAGTAAAAAGTTCTACTGTGCTATTAGGGTTAATAAATCTAACTGAATGAACATTTTATAATGCCTTTATTATTATAAATATATTAAAAAAAACATACTAACACTTCTTTTGTCGAGAAAAAAAAATTTTAACCGTACTAAATAGGACTATATTACAAATGATCCTGTGCTCAATTCAGTTGAATTTCAAGCTACATTGTTTGATTTTATTTCTTAAAAAGAACAAGCTAATGATAGGGTTGGCAGTGTTTTTCTTTCACAAGTTTCTGAATGTTTGGTTCCAACTCTGATAATGTACATCTCAGATCACTTTCAACATCTAGCTGCGCCTATGGAGGCACACTCCCCAGGTTGAGAACCCATGTTCTAGATAATGTGTAACCACCATGTTGTACTGCAATGCTGAGGATTAGCTGTTTTTATTACTAGAATCTGAGGCCATGAAAAAAGTATTATTAATCCTGGGTGTTGTTTTATTGTGAAATATTTAATGATTGATTCAATAATAATTTTCTGATAAATATGTACATATAGTTTGAAAATTTATTTATCAATACTTTATTTTTTTAAAAATTTGTATAATATACAGATAAATGCTGAAGTGTTAATTATTTAACACTGTACATGTATTATCAAATGGTACTTTAGACAATAGTTCTAGACTTTTAACATATACTACGCAGATTGCTATTCTGTATCAGATTCTGTTCAATTTGGTTGTTCTGGAAAATAAAATATAAAGAATCACTGTACATAGTAATAGGCTCAAAAACAAACCAACAAAAGGTTTAAAAAATTTATCCAAATGCAGTCCTATACAAAAGTATTTCAAAAAGTTATTACGAAATGTTAAAACCAACTTAAATAAAAATAATTTAGATCAAAAAATGGCTTTTAAGAAAAATGTAAAAATTAAATAAAGATTGAAATCTGTTCTAGTTAAGAAAAATATTCAAACTGAAATTGGCAAAAATTAGAAAAATTTATTAAAAAACTTTTGTGATGTGCTTTTGACAAGTCTTTCTTCGAAATTGATTCCAATGGATTTGTAAAAATATTGTTTTTTTATATAATAAAAAGGATGGATGGATAAAATTTTTATTATGTCCAATCCTCTTTAAAATAAAGTACCTCCTTAATATTTCTGAATCCCTTATCCAAGTTTTTAAACAGTCAATAAAAATAATTCCCTCTAATACAAAAGCTGCTCCAATAAATTTCATGATTGTAGGTTTAACTACACGTGGTCACGTAGTAATTTTAAATGAAGACTTTTAGTATTTTTGAACTCAGAGACTTCAAAACATTGACTAATAAAAAATTTGAAAGGGAATAATTTTTAACTGATAGTATACTTACTCTGTTATATAACAAAGGAAAAGTAATATGAGAAGTTAGTTACAAACTATCTTAAATACTTTTAAGATAGATTTAATATGAAAAATGTTTCTTCTTATTTATTTACTAGAACGAAAAAGTAAAATAGCCTATGAAAAATAGCAAAATCACTTGAGAGACACTTTTTCTTTGTATAAGTGTGTTGAAAGCTATCTCAATGAGTTTATGAAGTGACCACTGATTAGGGAGAAGGATCTATTCAAATCTATAATAAATTCAGTGAAGATATACTGGTTTTCTGAAACCCATATGTGACTTTAAAAAAGATATTAATAATTATTCAGTTTTAAAAATACATATATCAATTTATAATGAAAAAATAAACTGTTTCAACAGGAAAAAACTGGAATGGAATCTAAACAATATAATTTTATAGTATGACTGAATTTTGAAAATGATCTGAGAGAGCCCTATTTTTATTTTTATTGAGTTAAATGGCCCAGCCTTCCCTTAAAGAAACTTTAACTGTTTGGCCAAAGTCAAACATAATCTCTTGGAAGACAGATATATTCTTAACTGGATGAAAAGAGTAAATTATGGAATGATGATTTTGTATTGATCAGTTGAAATAAAGAATTACCTTGCCTCCATAAATTTTATCAAAGAAGAAATGGTACAAAGTTTATAAAGGACCCTAATTATTGCAGATTGTGTGGATTGAGGTGGTATCCAACTGTAATGGAAAATTTAAATAATATGTACGTACGTGTTAATTATACCATTATGAATTAAAAATATATAAATTATAAGTAAAATTTTACAAGTAATATGATTATGGATATTTGTTTTCTTTACCATGCTAAACATCGACTTGTAACATAGACTTGCCAGACTCACTGAAATGGATGTGATATTTAGCCCTATAACTGATACCTTCACTGTTAAGGAACTGATTATATAATAAATATCATTATATTCAGAGAAAGCACTGTGACTAGTACCACTTGTATCTCACTTTACATATGTCACTACTGCAAGAAAGAATAAGACAGAAAGTGTCAACAACTGATTACTGAATATCAGTACAATCTAAGGAAAACGATTTTTGTAGTGTATGTTCAGAGATTTCTATTTAATTTGTTTTTGAAGTTTAAAGTTTCAATAAAACACATCCCTCTATTGACTGTCTTCAATTATCCCTAATTTATAGATAATTAACAGGTGAATTAATATTCTTAAAAAAACTTACACTTTTTTTCATAAAGAAATTCTTCTTTTTATCAGTAAGAAAAATTTCCTTTTTAGTGACAACTTAATTTCATAAATCATGGTAAAAATTAATGTCCTCTAAATAGAAGGGTAAGATAATTTATGCTAAAATGGGAATCAAATTATTTTTAATGTTAAGGATAAGAAGTTTGAAATCCAACCCCACATCTGTACTTTTACATCTGCACACACATCCGGGGCAGGCAAGACATTGTAATTCGAAATGTTTACTTATGTCAGCTAATGGGACAATCATATTGCTCAGGAGCTTCCTGTGGAGCTTCCTCAGGACCACCAGGATTGGTGGTCCTGAGCTGCCCGAGTTGGGTCACGCTTGTACTTCATGGCTTTGAAACCGGGTTGAGGGTGAGCTGATGTGAGCTTATGCTGCTGACGTGAATCAGTTATTTGGCCCTTGGCAGGGATTGGCCAAAGAGTAAGTGTATCAGAGTCCATATTGCTACGTAAAAATCCTGGGAGTTGGTGTAGCAGGCCAGGCAGTACCTGATTCCCAGGTTAATTCTGTGGAAGATGGCTGCCTGGGGGAACCTGGGCAGAATAAGAGATCTGGAGCATGCCCAACCATCCCTCACCCTGCACCTTGTGTCTTCTTGACTGTCAAATGTTCTTGTGTTCAAATTTCTAGTTCCAAACATTTTGTGGCAGAGATCTACATAAAAACTCTCCTCTAGATGAGCCAGCAAGTAAAGGAAGGGAGTAGAGTTTTTCAATGTAGAAAGGACTGACAGAACCAAGTTTCAACCAAAAGGTAGTGCAGCCATACCAAAATATTTGGTTATCAAAAGGAATGAAGGAGACTTTAGCAAGATTACTCCATTTGTGATAGCTCAAGGCATTAAGGAAGCTGCTGAAGGATAGTAAAGGAGGTTGGAAAGATACTATTGGACTGCTTGTTGAAACCGTCAATGATTTACAATCATCATGGTTACTCAAAGTGAAGAAAATTGGAGTGCAAAAGATGAAGGTTATATGAAATGGTGCGCTAAATACCTCAAAGGGTGTTGTTGTGTGCAGGGACTTGTTCAACTGGACCGAAGAGGGCATCATCAAAAAGCTACATGAACAAGAAAGTGTTGATGATTAAACATCCAATGGAATGGAGAAATTGTACCCTCCGTGTCACTTGTCCTGATCTTCAACAAACCAAAGTGTCTGGAGAAAATAAAGGCTAGATTCCATAGAGTGGATTATATCCATTTATCCCGACTCCATTGCAGTGCTTTGGATGTCTACAGTTTGGACATACCATAGCACATTGTAAAAGAAAACAGATCAGTGCTTTGTGTGACCCCAGCATCCAGAGAACCTTTTGGGAACCTTTCAGGAATCCAGTTGTTTGTGTAAATTGTCACGGCCATCACCTAGCAAGATCACAGAACTGTCTAATGTATAAGAAAGAAGCAGCAATTCAATAGGTAAAAACCACTTTAAAGGTCAGCTGTTTCAAAGTGAAAAAACTGTTCAAAGTAGATTGCTGAAGGTAATGTCTTATGCATAGGTAGCTGCAGTTCAAGCAACATCTTTCAAACCAAAAAATGTGATATCAGAACTACCAACAGCTTTAGTCGGTATAGTTGAGCATATTATTAATGAGAAATTTAATTAACAACCAACTGGAGCAGATGACTCAAAACTTGTAGAGAAGACAACAAATGTGAATAAACAAAAGAATTCTTCTCCACTGAGAAATAAAGTGAAAGAAAGTGGAACCAAGACAGTTAAAACAGAAGTTGAAAAAATCTCCATTCAGGGAAATGAAAAGCAGAGATAAAAATATTAGAAAAAAAGGAGATAAAATGACCAAAAATGGAGTCCCTGAAATCACAGAGACCTGTAAATGAGAAGGCAAGTACTTCAGCCGCGCCCACATACTTTAGCAAGGAGTGCCCTTTAGCAAAGGCATTAAGTCTTGACTCTGATGTAATACTCGCACTGGAATGGAATCTTCTGATACCAGCAGCAAAATATCCTTTGTTTTTTACTATGGAGGATCAAAGATTCTGTTTCCAAGACACCCTGGTCTCAGACACCCTGGAATTCGAGGTGGAGGCTATCAGGAAGATGGGGAAAAGAAAGGATGACTTAAGGGTAAACCTAGGTATTAGATAATATAGATGTAGTCATTTTTATAAGCTTTTCAATAAATTTTCATTAAAACTGAGTTTTAATTGTGGGATTATTACATCCTTTTTGATAAATATTACAACATTTCTTTGAAGTGGAAGTACTTTATGACAAGTCTCTTTCTGGATGACCTATCTGCCAAGATTAGTCTTCTGACTAGTTTGCTAGTGATTTTATCAGGACGGGGAAAAGTTTTTTTCTTTTTTGTTTGGGAAAAATGATTATTGATCATAGCAGTTGATGCCTGTATCACCCAAAGAAAAAATAAAAAAGTTTGAGAACCACTGATATAAAGTAAATTGAAAACATGAACACGTAGATTTTTTTATTTTCTTTTTAGTATGATTTTTTTTTTTATTATAATAAAATGTTATTTTAAACTGATCATTTAGTTTATGTGAAACTGGTAAAACCAAGATAAATTGGTAATTGGTAGAGCCAAGTAAAAAAACAAAAGAAACAATTAAAGAAAATAAGCTTGTTTGCATTAAATAATTTTATTACAATAAAATATTAAAATATGAATAATTCATTAAGTAAGTTTATTTTTTGTAATAAACTTTAATTTTCTAATCAGCCCTACTGAAATGACTCCACTATTTATTTACAGTATTAATTCTTCAGCAACCTTTCAGATGTATATTTAAATCGAATTACGCCGGCCTCCGTGGCGTGAGGGGTAGCGTCTCAGCCTTTCATCCAGAGGTCCCGGGTTCGAATCCCAGTCAGGCATGGCATTTTTCACACATGCTACAATTCATTCATCTCATCCTCTGTAGATATACCTTAACGGTGGTCCCGGAGGTTAAAAAAAAAAAAAAAAAAAATTGAATTACAATTTTCTCAGTAACAGCTGTTTTATTTTTATAATTAAATATATATATTTATATTTTTTTTAACCTCTGTTACCATTGTTAGGTAATACATCGGAGGATGAGATGAATGATTTGTATCATGTGTGAAAAAATGTCATGCCTGACTGGGGGATTGGAACTTGGGACCTCCGAATGAAATGCAGAGATGCTACAACTTGCGCTACAGAGGCTGGCATATTTAAATATATTATATTTATGTATAAATTTTTTCAGTAACGCCTGTTTTATTTTTATATTTAAGTGTATATATATATATCTGCTTAATAAGAGATCAAATATAATTTTTAGTGGCAATAGCTCCTGAAATTACTATCTGAAAGGTCTTAAGAAAAATAAAACTGTGAGTAAGCAGAAATTCAGTATAGCAGGCAAAATAAAAAAAAGTTGCTCTTAATAAAATTAAGAAATTTTATTTTTGAAATAATATAAAAAAGAGAAAAAGAATGTGTCATGTACGATTATTTAAAAAATATATATAACGTTATAAATAAATTATATCAAACAATTTTTAATTTATTAGTATAATCTGTTTCATAATTCACAGATGGTTCTACTAATGTCTAATATGTATCTCAATTTAATGTAAATGTTTCTATAAACTATCTCAGATAAACATGAAATTATGTAGATTTATAGATCAGTCATCAAAGGTTAAAATTTTACTACAGATATATCATATTAATTACATTAAAATATATTCTAAAATTAAAAAAAAATGATGTATAATTAAGATTAAAAATAAATTAAAATACTGGTATGAACTTTAAAAAAAATGTGAAAAATGATCCACACAAAGATTATTAACTTAAAAGAATGTAAAAACAATAATAAATCTAAGTCAACTGAAATTGTACTTTAAAACAAAAATACTGTTTCTATCTCAACAAGGGTGGTGGATATTAATAATAATACCCATGAAACCACAACAAAGTGTAATATTTGTTTACTACTAATTCCCCGTCACACTTATTTTAATTTTAAAAATAATAATCTTTAACTTGACGTAATACATTAGTTTCTATAATATATTATTAATTTACAACTCAAATTCTACAAAATTAATAGATTAGGGGAAAACTATAAACTTAAATATATTATATTAGTAAAAGAAAATTTCTAGAATTAAAACCCATAACCCGCACTACAGATAGTTCTATTAGGGGAGAGTTTTTCTCAATAGCCTTGACATGAAAATAGAACAGTAGAGTTAATAAAAGAAAATATTAATTCCCAAGATTAGATCATAATTAACTGTATGAGACTTACAATAATACCAATGTTAGTAATAAATGGAAGGATGTTAGTATAACATGCAAACGTGAAAAAAATTAAAAAAGAATTAAATCATTAAATTAAATAATTGTGAAAGATATGAGAAAAAAGAATTATTAAAATGATAATAATTAATAAAACAACCATAAAAGTCACCCTTCGAGCATATAAGTGCTAATCAAAATTATATATAATAGATAATATTAATTTTACTATGCATAATTAATAATTTCAAACATATGGTGTGTGTAATATAAAAATGGGATGTGTAAAATTTTCTTTTCTTTATGCCCAAAATATATATTAAAAAAAAACTGTTCTATGTGAAAAGGGGAAAAGGTGGAAAAAAGTTTTAACTATAGACAATGCAAATAATTTTCTATAAAAATCTAAAAGATACTTTTAAACAATACATTAAGTTAATTTTAAATTATATTAATTTAATTAAATTGTCATAAACAATCTATGTAGTTCAGTCAGCAAGTACATTTATCAAATATTAAATACTATTTTCACCTATTGTCTATACTATCAGCTCCTAAAATATTAACAGATTAAGATATATCAATTAAATGTCCATCCTGTTATAGTGATCATCAATCAGTATTTTTTTAAAAATCTTTCTCTGAAACTGCAAGTAGCAGTTTCAAATGCAGTCAAAGGTATAGTGTGCAAAGAATGTCAGAAAATATGATTTTCTATTGATATACTAGCAAGAAATCTATAATCAAAACCCTATTAATATAATGAGGAATTTTGTGGACCACATTTTTTCATTTTATGTTCTTCATCATTATCTAAATAAGAACTGCTTGCTACAAAAAGTAGTCTTTCATTGTTAATCACAGATAGATATCTTCAGATCAGGTTTCAGATCAGAGTGTAGGCTTACAGAAGAATTTATCTTTCAAGAATTCAGCCTTTTGAAAATTTAGCTATACATGGACTGTGAGTGGTTGAGCAGCGTCATTTTATAACAGGTCGCTTATTTGTCATCTGAGTTCCTTTGTATTGGAACAGCTAAATTGTTTGGGACTGATGGACAGTAATAACATTAATTAATATATTGCATAATTTAATATCTCATTTCTAGTAATTATTCATTTCAAGAAATCATCAAGCTCATTAGAAGTGAACAGATAAGTAAGGTATGTAATTATAGGTTTTTGAGAACCTCTTATCAGTTGTTGAAGGGCTCATCAGTTGTTAATTCTATATAGCCAGGTATTCATGAACAGAGTTCTAAATGGTCCCATGTGAAAGATTAAAATTTTATTTCAAATCATTTTGTCTCTGTTCTTTTTAGTTACAGCAACAAGATCTGCTGATATGGAAGACATTTGCTTCTTTCTATCTTTCATACTAACTTGATAGTGACTAAAATTCTGTCATAATTTTCACACCATGTTTAAATTATAAATACCTTCAAGTTCATAATGGATTTCAACTAAAGGATTTCATCCACAAAAATCAAGTAACCATTCACACCTTTTCTGTATAAATGAAAAGAGTAATAACTATTTTTGAACTGTGTAGTTCACACTGTTCAAAAATTATTTAGCTATCTAATGGTCAAGTTTTGAACTATGTTCAGCTAAGAATCAATTTTTAATAAGTAGGCAGTTTTTAAATACTAATCAATACTTTCTGACCTTCTCTAATAGTTAATTTTAATTAGATCTGAATGAATGTATTACTGGTATATGTTTGTTGTTGAAATTCAGTTGTTGGCACTGTCATAAATTAACCAATTTGTCAAACTATAATCAGGCCTGTTGTGGGATCGTATAATTTTAAAATATGAAAAATGTTGAAGAACATAATATAAACTCTTGCTATAATCCAGAAAAGAATGGACCCAAAATCTTTCTGTTAATCAAGGTATAACATTGAAAAAATTTATTTACATATAAGAGTGAATGCTTGTTTCTGAATGGAAAAAATGACTGGAACTGTGGCTAATAAGCGACTGGTTTTACCATCATGATAACACCTCTGTCCAGACAGCACTCGCTGTGCAGCCATTTATGATGAGAAATGGAATGATCTCCTTATCTCATCCAACATATTTGCCTGATCTCTCACCTTCACTTCTTTTTATTTCCAACAATGAAAAGGGAATCAAGGGAAGGCGCTTTGGTATGATAGAAGTGAAAAAGAAACCAACTGGTATCTTAAAAAGCATAATCAGTGAAAAGTTAAAAAATTGTTAAGAGCAATGGAAAAATAATTTGCACAAGTGTATTGGATGTAATGGAGAATATTTTAAAGGTGACTGAATTTTCAAAATGAAAAAATAAATACTAGTTTTATAAAGAAATGACTGTTATTTTCTTTCCTTTCATATATACCAACCTGGTAATATTAAATTTCTAAGTTTCTTTTAACAATTCATATACAATATTGGGATGCAACAGTCTAACTTCAGGAGGTATTACACTGGATATTGTTGCTGATGCTCTATTAAAAAGCAAAATAAACAGTAATTACACTTTAAGATTATTAAAATTTATAAATAAATTATTTTCAGATTACTTAGAAATTACTTTTTTCAGAAGACATTTTACTTTCGTGAGTCATTTCCATCCAATATTGCGATAATTTGCCTATAAATGATGGATAGAAATCTCTGAAGATTGCCTTCACAATAACTCAAACAAAAAAAGTACACTTAATTAGATACAAAAAGTCTTTTGATAGAAACAAAATTTTACGTAACTGTGATTTCTTTATACTTACAAAAAAAAGTAATTAGTATTCTGAATGAAAAAAAAAAATAGTTAAAAGTATGCCTTCTGCATGGAAATGATGCATACGAATAAAGAATTTTTAATTTATAAAATGCAAAAAAAATTTATGAATATATCATATGAGTCTGACATTATTTCTTTTACACTGAAGCTATGGCTTTTAGGAAGTATAAACTGACAATAAGTGAAGCAATCTTACTTAATAAGCTGAAATAAAAATTGAATTATCCATACTAAAAAACAGACTATCAGACTGAAATAAAAACTGGAAATATATTTTAACAAGTGTTGGAATATAATTTAAAAAATTATGTAACACATGGAATGTGAGCTTATTCACTGCATTAACTAATAAAAACATTCTAACATGAGATAGTTCCTTTCTATTGGTTTGGTGGCAAATTCCTAATATTATTTAATCAAAATCATTCATGTATCATCCGGTTGCATTATACAATTATAATCTGTACAATACAAATATAGAAAAACTGGTAAATTGGAAAAATGAAGGAAAGATATAATGTATTGATTTCTTTGAAGAACAATTAGAAAAATTATTAAGAAATATAATATGCAGTGACAACATAATAGAATGAATGCAGGAAGAAAGATGCTAGTTAGAAAGTTAAGAGAGAGACAGGGGAAGGGGGGGAGAGAGGGGGGAGCACTAGATGAATAACATATGTAATCAGTTATTCACATGTACTCACTTGGATGGGGATAGAAAAGTTTAATGGTTATGTCATTTAAAAAAGGAATCCATCAATATATTGAGAGGAAGATTATGTAAAGAGTAAGATATTTCTTTCATTTAATTGAACTTTGTAGAGGAGTGTTCCTAGAAAAAAATTAAAGTTAGTCTTAGCTGTAAATGACCTATAAATCATTAAATGCTAATAAAGAACATTTTTTATAAATCACTTTGAGCTGATGATGAAAAAAAAAATGAAAGTGCTATTTGAAAGTTATTAAATGTACTTGCCTTTATGAACTGCAGTTAGTGATTATATTAACTGATGATTTATGATTACATTAGTTTAATCAAAATTAGATTATGTAGTTTATTCAACTTGCAAAATACAGATCAATAATAACATTCAACAAATTAAATAAATAATAATTCTTTAAATAAAAATCTATAAAGAAAGACAAAACATAAAAATAGAAGAGATGTTTTCAATCTTAGAATAAATTTAATTTTTTGAAAAAGTAATAAAATAAAACTTTTAATCCAGTGGACTAAAAAACTATATAATATTTCATGTAAATGCAAAGGAAAAAAATCAACATAATTAAAATAAATTTAATTTAAGTATATGAAAATACAAATATTATTTCTACCTTCAAATGCATAGTATGTCTAAGATATACAATAATATCAGGCTTTCATATCAGCATAAAGAAAACAAAACAATGTAATGAATAGTCAATTATATTGTAATAACAATAATAATAATAATATGAATAATATGTACTTCAATCAATACATAATACTTGATAATGATAATAATAGTAATTAAAAAAGCGATTAAAAAAGTACTGATAAAATTTAAATAAGTGTATAATAATATTTAAGCATAATTTTTTAAATTAATAAACTAAAATTTTTTAACTTACTGATACGCCGCATGATGTTTCCTCGAGGCTGGTTATTGCTGGTTGTAGTCTTTGGCGTATCTTTTTTTCGAACCGGTGTGTATTTAATATTTGGAACAGAGAGCAGTCTTGTATCTCGTCCAGTTGGTTGACGATCAAGAGAAACTCTTTTTTTTGTTCTAGATGGTCTAATTGGTTTTCCTTGACTATCAAATAATTGTAAATCTGTAGGCCTAGTTGCACGACTTTCTTCATTGGTTGTAGCTGTCGGTGGCTCTTTAATTATTGGAATATTTGTATTTTCTTCACTTTCTGGACTGTTGGTTCCATCAGGAGAATTTTCACCCGATTCGACTTCTGCCGGTGATAGAAGGTTAGGTGCATTAGAATAAAAAATTGATCCTTTCTTTTTCATCTGAGGTTCATTTGATTGATTACTTTTTGATTTATTATCGGCTCTAGTAAATTGCTTTTTAAATGCTTTCCATGTAATACTACTTCGTCGATCCGGTTTATGTATGATTTCTTCTGTTTTTTCCGGTTTAGATACGACAATCTCTTCTTGTTTATGTACAAT
This sequence comes from Zanna intricata, assembly GCA_010016005.3. Classification (NCBI taxonomy): domain Eukaryota; kingdom Metazoa; phylum Arthropoda; class Insecta; order Hemiptera; family Fulgoridae; genus Zanna; species Zanna intricata. Next base: position 10,562 of record JAAAKQ030278187.1, on the reverse strand, counting down.
TTCTTCATGAACTTTTCCGATTTCTTCCGATGTACCTTCATCAGTCGGAGCTGAATTGATGAGAGACATCGCTTCTTCAGCTGTTTCAACTTCTTCTAATGGAACCGGAGACACTTGCGGTGATATCACAGCAGGGCTGATGGCCTGTTTGTTCGCTTCTTCATCATCATCATCTTGATCTAACACCTTAGCATACGTTATATACCACTTGAATCAAGGAACAGGTAGAGGGCAGGCAAAGACTTTCAAACAAAACCTATAATATTTTATACAACAAAGACTGTGGAACTAAATAAAAGTGTTATCAAAATCAATTATCTGGTGAGTCAGTTACTAATCTCAAAAACAAAAACAAATAATAAAAGAAAGAAAATTAAGTTAAAGAAATTAAATTTAAACTAAAAATTCTATCTAAGAAGTGATCTGAACGGTAATTAATAACAGTTATTAATATTCTAAAACGTTCATTAACAGGAAAATTACATTACACGATTTAAACTACTGTCATCAACAATAATGGTTTAGCAGTAAATTAGAAGTTTTAAACCTCAAATTACTTTCAATAATCTACGGAAAAATATTTCAGTTTTCATTATATAACAGGTTTACAACATTTACAATTGATGTTTTATTTCATTTTCAATTAATACAGAAGAAAATATTATTTTAAGAAAAGATACTGCAGATAAAATTTCTTTTCATTCAAGAATAAGAGTTGGACAAAATTTAAAATTATTATTAAAAAGTCAGAGTAACTGTACCAATAATTATTTAAAAATTATTAATTCCAAAATGTAACTGAAAAAATCAGATCTTGCCGAAAAATAAATCTTTGGAATCTTATTACATGATTTATAATAAATTTATTTATATGTAAGATTTACAAAACAGTTTCATAAGTAAACAAATTAGGTATATGAATTAATAGAAATATACAGAACATAAGTTTATTCTAATAAGGTATTGTAATTAAAGCAATAAAACAAGAATTAAGTTGTGTTGTAAAGAATAAATAAACATTTCATTGTTGTTTTCTATAGACTGTTTTTCTTATAATACAGAAACATAGGACAATTCAATAAAATCATACATGTCTCTGCATGATTTTTTTTTTATCATATTGTATATGAGGAATGAATACTCTTTACATATATTTGTTATATTCAAATATAAAGCAATGGATCATCAAAGCATTCATGAACATTAGAATTTATTAAAGTGGTACAGTATTAAGATAAATATCAAACTGTTATAGTGGGTAAATTTATTTTACGTTCTGAGACTTTGGACTGAAAAAATAAAACCTGATTTCACTAAGACTCAGAATTAAAAATTAATGTAGAAAGGTAATTAAAAATCAAAATTGAATACTGAAGGTAGTCTTAGGATCAAAAAGTTTTGTTGATGGGCGAGTTTTTTTTTTTATTGTTACTTAATGATAATGTTCACATAAATTAACTTAGTCATAAAATAGAAAAGGATATTTCAAACAGAAAGGATGTTATCATTGAATTATTGACAAAAATTATAAAATTGTAAATTCTAGAATTATGGGTACTGCGGTTACAAAAGACGCTTCTGAACGAAACTTGAAAACAAATGATTGATTTTTAAAATTCAGTATCTTCTATCTAAAATACATAAATATAATTATATGTTTATATAATGACAGAATAACACTATGAAAGAAATCTTAAACAGCCATATTAAATCTTTTAATACATAAAAAATCAATATCCTCTAATTTAAAGAGCTATTTAAAACTCAAAATGTTGAATTTTCCATCAAACAATTTTGAATTTTTCACTGATAAAATATGTAGTATTAATTACTTAAATTTTAAACAAGTTTGATTTAAATATTGAAAACAACTGTACTTGAATAAAGGATTAAGATAAAAAATATATATTCTTGTGTTATTTATCATGAATGTCTTTTATCTCAGCAATATATGGAATGATTTTTTTTTTTTTTTTTTTTTTTTTTAATAAAATTTGGGAAAAATAATGAAGCTTAGAAAAAATAAAAAAATAACAATTAATTGTTGATAAATAATCTTAGTCTAAATTTAATTAGAAATTATTTTGTTTTAATATTTAATATGGTACATTAAAATTGTAAGGTAAAACAAAATAATATTGGAATAATTTATATTGCTGTACCAGATGACTGGAGATATTTGTACCAAAAAAAAGTAAACTTTAACTCTTTGCGCTCTTTTGGCCTGCAGTGCAGGGCAAGATGACTTCCCCATACTCCATATTTCAGTGGTTGTTCTGACAGCTCTTGTCCTGTATTGCAGGCTACAATCACTTATATCATTAACTCTCTGTAAATTGCGAAACTGTTGTGTGCATCAGTTCTGAATTATTTATGAGTCATATACAACTGATGTTAAATTCCTATTCAAATGTACAATTAATTTTAATCATAATTTATTATATTAACTCTAATTAAGGATCATGTTTTAACTTAGTATTTATATTTTAATTCTATAAAAAATTTTCATAAAAAAACTGTTTGTGAAAACATTACTATAAATGTTTATTGTACAAGAAAAGTAAACGAGGATTGTTTTGAGTTGTTAGACCATTATAATGTTTTCATTCATTAGTTTTGAACGCAAGCATGTAGAAATATAGTTTAATTATCAAATAAAAGAGGTAATTTTGTTTACTATGACAAAATTGCTAACAGAATACATTTCAATAAACGTTTAATTAATTTAATAGCGCTAATCTTATCATCATGATGATGTTACAGAATTATTTCTCAGTTCATGAGTAATATCAAATGTATGAATAAATTTTATCGCTATATGTAGTATCAGACTTGTCGATATGTTATTTCTAAATGAGGCCATGATGTCACCGCATTTTATAAACACACAGAAAAAATATACGTATATTTTATGTAATGTAATATAAAATAAATGAAAAATGTACCTCGGTGGCCTGCAATGCTGGCCAAAAGAGTGTTTGAGCATAATGACTTTGGTCTGCCATGCAGGCCAAAAGAGCTTTGAGAACAACCTATATAATAATCAATTAGAGCTGTGCGCAATATGGCGACATCCTGCACTAAGAGTTAAGGGACAGATTAGTAAAATGCTTCCAGACGCAAGGGGTTAACAGTAAAGTTTGTTAATTTAGATAATATTTTTAACATTTTTTGATTATTGGCATATCTATCTTGATTTTTAAAAATTTGACAAAAACTGGAAACTCTAAAACAGTTAAATTACTTTCATCAACAAAATTATTTTAATTGGAAACAGCAACTATCATTTACAAACAATTAATTAAAAATCAATTCTATAAAGAATTATATTTAATTGGCTAATTATTGAAAATTAGTTAAAAAAAAAAAATGAAAACTAAAACATTTCTCCTGTAGTTTCAAACTACTAAATTTTAAAATAGACACAAACTAAAACATTAAATGTGAATTTAATAATATACCATATTCAGATTTACCAGTGTATTTAATAAATTTAAAAGGCACATTTTACTAAAAATAAACTATTGTAATAAATATGAAAATATATTTTAAAAATTTCAACTTTCAAACAGAAACGATACAATATGCTCAATGTTAGCTGTAAAAAAATGTTAGACTACATAAAAGTACAAAAATAATTGTAAAATGTTCTATTAATGCTACCTACAACCTTCTTGTATTAAAAGTGTAAAAAAAAGTTAATTAAATAAAATAAAAATTAAAATACAAATAAACTTTACTGCAAGGGAATTTAAGAGAATAATAATTTAATTAAAAAACAATTTTATCTGATTAATTTGCATATTTTTATACCTAATTAAATATAATAAAATGTGCTTTGTATTTAAAAAAAAACATCATTATTCCCTGATAATTATGTAAGAATTAATTTTATTGAAAATATTAATTTTATAGTCACACAGTAAAGATTTAAATTTAAAATTATAAATTGGATATTTAAAATATATTTACAAAAAAGAAAAAAAAACAAATTAATGGGACAAAATTAAATTTGAAGGAGAAATATTTTATGGCAGTAATGCGTTATTAAACTTAATTATTGAATGAAAGTTAATGAATCAATAGGGTAGGTATTTTTTCTTGTCTCAGATAAATTTATATTGTAGGGAAAATAACTACAAAGATAAATATCATAAAATAATTAATTCACAAAATTGTAATTTAATTTTTAATCACTTTATGCTTTTTGTTAAGTGTTTAAATAATTAAGACTGAAATAAATATTAAAAATTGTATAGTAATATTAAAAATCTATATTTATTGATAAAATTAAGCATCATCTGAATAATATAAAAATGTGTATGACTAGATAAATGCGATTAAAAACATTACTAAATATCTCAAGATCATTTTAATTGGCATTTAACTAAATTTACTGTAAAAATCACAAAAAAAAATCTTGCTTTAAAGAACTATATCTTATGAACTGCTTTGCTGAAAAAAATTGAGATTACACTATTAAATCGTTTTTAGCATCATACTTATGAGTTGAAATTTATTTGATGAAAACCTGTAGTTGTTATAGGAAAAAGTACCATTTTTCATTTGCTTTTTGATAGATGAATGTTAACATACTACAACTTTGTTGAGAGATAATAAGAAAAGGTAATGTTTAAGTTTATTTAATAACTAAGCATTAGCTCTCATTTAAGAACTTTTTCTTTTCTCACATTTGGTTTCATTAGAGTAGACATTTAAAAATCTAAAAATTTTGGGAATTAGTAAAGGTAAGATTTTTTCTTGCACTGAATCATGTATTTTAACTAATCTTTCATTTGTACATGTTTCCATAATTTATTCAAAAGTTGGATAAAAAAGGGTTGCGAGGTAAGAATAATTTCAATTAAAAGAGCTGGAGATGTAGATCCGATAGAAAAGACTATAACAATCACGTCACATAACAATAGAATACAATACAGACATTGTACAAGTGTATTCAGATATTTTTGTCTGGCATTATAAAGAAAGCATATTTATTTTTTAACAGTTTACCAAAATCTTCAACATTTTTAATGAAAATTGTTTTCCATTCTGTTGCACAATAAAATTATGAAATTATGTATATATATATATATATATATAGAGTAACATTAAAAAAAAAAAGGAATTTAGTTCAAAGCAGAAAAATGTTCTATCTTTATTGAAATAACATCAAGTTTTTCCCCTTAAATGGACACCACATTGAAATCGATCATTGAAAATATATATAAAAAAAAAGAAGTTAAATGACAAATAACATTGCTTTAAAAGGCACGTAAACATTATTCTTTGATGTAACTGCTTAATTAAAAAATTAAATATTTAACAATTGCTTACGGAGAAAAATGGGGTACCTTTTTATATAATATTTGATGATTCCAACAAATCTTCTACAAATAAATTGCGTCACATAAAACCAATGCAGAAAACACATTTTTAAATGACAAAACTGAATTTTTTTTTTAATTTGTTCATGTAACATATTCTCTAATTATAACTTTTTTTGTGTTCTATAAGTAGTTTATTATATCAAAATAAAAAATAGTAAAAAAATAAATAAATAATTTGAGTTAAAATTAACAAATTCTATCGAAATCATAAGAAAATTTGTTATAATTATAAACCTTGCTGAATGATTTAAATTTTAGGAAATTTTTATAACAATTAAATAATAACAGGAATTAATTATAATAAACATTAAAAAATTTATAAAGCATTATGTCATATAATAATTTTATTTAAAAAATCTGATCTTATAAAAACAAGAATCTAATAGCTTTACATAATAATTCATTTAATGAGCTAATTTTGATTCATTTTTAAGTTTATACCTTTTAATAAAAGAATACAATTTCAGAATGTGGAAAAAAATAATACCAAAAATTAAAAAAAAAAAAAAAATTAAATATCATTACATGATCTGTAACAAAGAAAAATTAACTTGTAAACTGTAAAAAAAATGCAAATTAAAAAAAAATAATCAAGATTTACTATTCACTTTTGTAAACTGTAGATAATGGGAATACTTACAAAGGCTTTTGTATTTTTAATAACAAGATGAAACCGATTTATCAACAAAAAAAATTTTAAATAAAAAAAAAAGCACTTATCTTATTATTAATGAATCAGATGGGAATGTTATGAAATGAAATTAAAATTATAACTTTTTTATAATTATACTTAAGTTTTTGACCAATTGAACACCCAGAGCTTATTCCAGATGTTACCTTAAAAGTCGTTTTAATTAATTACGATTTTATTGGCTGTTTATTTTAATTTTTAAAAAGTTTTCTTACAACTGTTATAAAACTTATTACTTTCAAAGAAAAGTTTACTGTAACAATTTCAAACATTAAAAAATTAAGTTATAAATAATACTGTAATAAAAAGCTGGTCAGTCAATCAATACTGGTAGAACACAAAGTTATTCTCTAAGTACACAGATATTGTATATTGGTGTTTGGATGTTCTCAATTCTAAAATTTCTAGGATTATTTTTTTACAGCAATAAAATTAAGAACTTCATCCTCTTAAACGCTTTTGGTTCCACACAGGGAATATATCTGGGAGTATCATCGTGGAAATTTTTTATGAAAGAGCGAACAACAACTTTAGTCATAACCTGGATCATGGAAACTGAAAGACGTGAAGGTAAGACAAAATGTCAGTATCCAAAGTCCCATTAAATATGCTAATTTCTGTAGATAACGACAGTTAAACAATGTTGAGTGCAGTTTCACTATATCCTAATCGCAATTATTTGTGGTTAATGACTACTGCAGTTAACACCACTTCAAATTAAAAACAAAAAAACTAGCTGTTCAAGAAGGGAAAGATGCACCTGAAGAATAAAAAAAAGTTTTTTCCTGCATATCAAACACACAATACATAATGAAAGAGATTAAGTTATAAAAATGTTTTCATTGAAGAAAAATTTTAGCTTTCTTAATCCACTTGAAAAAAATAAACTTCGATTTAATTTATGAAAAAAATAAAAACCCATGTTTCCAGAAGTCTGTATACTATATGATAGCTACTTTATGTTAAATATTTCACTAATACTATAAAAATCTAACACTGAAAACCTTTTAAGGAATAAAAATACATTTTGGATTTATAACATAACAAAAAAGAAAAAACAATTACACATGAAAATAAACTTCTGCACATAGTGCAGAACTTTATAAATTATTATATTATTAAGTGCTATTATATTATTATTTATCATAACTGCTTTAAATTTATTTAATAAAATTTACAAGTTTGTCTATCAAAATATATTTGTATATTATAATATACAAAATATATTGTATAAAAAAATATATATTTGTTTATTATAGCAACAACAAGCTGATGGTTAATAGTGTCATTCTTTCCTTTATTGACAGTGAAATAGAAATAACTACAGAGGGACTAGATGCTAAAAAAGGAAAAGTACACACTTGCAGCTGATAACAACTGTAAAGGTTGTTTCAAAAGTAATAAAGAAAATATTGTAAGAAAACTTATCAAAGATTAAAATTCAGCATTATAAAAATAATCAACAATCAAATCATTTAATCTATTTCATAATACCAAACATTAGAACTAACTTTGAGTGATCATGATACAGCGCAGATAATTCATATTTTATTATTTATACTAACAGCTGGAGAAGCCAAATTCTGGGCTTTTCAACATATATAAGAAAGATAATTTTCATTCAAGTACAATAAAAAAAAAATTCAATAATTCCTAAAAGAAAATCAACAGATCATCTAATCTGCCTTTGTATCAAGTTTATAAATATAATATATGTAGTAATAATGTCTGTTTAAAATAAATATTATAAATTGATCATAAGTAAGTGAAAAAATATGTACTGGTAATTTAATAATAAAAAAAAAAAATATAAAAAAAATAATACAATTGATAATATGATAATTTCTACATATAAAGTGAATAAAATCAGTAACACATTAAGAGAAAGAAATTTCATTGCTTTACCTGGTCTATACTTGGAGAACGACATCTTTCATTATCACCACCTTCGCAAAGAGGATTACGCTTAGGTGATCTTGGCACTCTTTGGTAAGGATCTGCAGAACCGTAAAGATCAGGAGTTCCAATGTTGAGCAGGGAACACTTCTGAACAATGTCAACTATCACAATGCCGCTCTCATTTCCATATGCCATACTAAAAAAAGTATAATAAAAATCAGTAAATGTTTTTTAAAAATTTCAAATATTTTATTTACATAACAAAAAAAAAAAAGAGAAAGGTTTGAAAGTGTAAGATTTGTGACAAAGAATGTTTACAGAAAAAATTACATCAGTTAATTCAGCGATTTATTTGTATTTCTACTGTTTTTTTATGCTATCCTAATGTCTTAATCTGTCACATCCAACATCTGCATATTTCCTTCAGATATTCTAATCATCATCTTCTCAAACAGTTTTTACCTTCTACGCTTCCATCAATTACCAATAAACATATTCTAAATGATTTAATCTGGTTTGCAGAAAAATGTTTAAGAAGAATTTCTCAGCAAATGAATACAACATCAATAAACAGAATTTTTAATAATTGATTGTTCCTATAATCATCAAACTATATATTATCATTGTCTATAAAAAAATAATGATAAAATTACTGTACATTTGTATATTTCTACCAACTTTTTTTAACATTGTAAGATTTTGACCAGCTTCAAGCCGATTTCTCAATGTGTCTCATAATCTCCCTCATCTACTCTTCAGCTCTCCACCCCAAAATCTCATGATTAAAATCTAATTTTTCTTTATTCATTTCTGGATTCTGTTTTTGAATTCCAGTTAGTTAGCCTTAAGATTATATCTAATTACCAAAA
>JAAAKQ030278176.1:0-10499 GCA_010016005.3 Zanna intricata | reverse complement strand
TGAAACAACTGGCACTGGATAGGGAATCTTGGAGAGCTGCATCAAACCAGTCAAATGACTGAAGACAAAAAAAAAAAGTTAAACTCATCCAAATATTTTTAAAGAGTATAATGAAGAAAATCCTTCTGCTTATACAATTTCATTTATTTAATATAATAATCATGCTATCTATTTCATTAAATATGATTGCACCATGTACTGTTTAAAAAAATATTAAACATAAATTACTATATTTATCTTAGTTAACAATAATAAAAAAAATGATACATTACAAAACCATATCTTCTTTCCATTCAAAATACACTTAATCTACAGTTCATCAAATCTAAACTCTTTATTCTTCAAGTACAGTTTTAATCCTTATTAAATTTTATTCTTCTAATTCTTTTGGCTCAAAAGACAATTTTTTGAACAAAATAATTTCCCTGATGTAAGAGCTTTTCTTTTATATTTTTTTGCTGAATTTTATTTATTCAAAATAAATAATTTTTGTTTAGTTTGCACATGAAGTATTTATGTTTATGAATTATACGCAGTCATGATTCCATAATACGAGTATAAAATGCTTCAGTATGAATTAGTATATATCAACATAAAAATACAACTCAGAACTTTTTTCTTCTTCTAATTGTGAACACATGAACGATGGTTTTTTGTGGTTTCTATATTTACCTTTGTTTATCTCATTTTTTTCAACGTCCTTAAAATCTTTAGCCATACATCTTTCATCATCTTGCACATCCTAAACGTGATAAGCATTGAACTATCTCACATCTTTCACCCACTTGAGACATTCGTAAGTAATGTGATCAAGTCCATTTTTTTTAATTTGGCCTTTTGAAATGTTTAAGATAATAAAGTATAACTAGTTTTCACAGGACAAAATGATTAAATCCTTAGTTTCAAATATTGGTAGTTAGAGGCATACTTGGTTTGATAATTTCAGAAAATGTTTTATTGGCCACGATGATTTAGCTCAATTTCTGAACAAATGGGGTTATATTTTGTTCTTTAAATATTTTATTTGTAGAGCATAAGTTTGTTTTGAATATTTGTGTGTTCTATTATTATAAACTAATATAATAATCTGCTGGTTCTACTGCCCAAACCTAGCATACCATCAGGGCAGGAAACAAAATATAGACCCTTGTGTGTAATAAGAACTAAGGGGAAAGGCTCTAAAGAATGCTGGCGGAGAGAATTCAAGAAGAGATCATTGCCCCAGGGGAACTTTTACTGTTTCAATTTGGTTTCCAATGGGGGAAGTCCACCCTGGAAGCCATCCAGCATGTAAGAACATGGGCTAGGGATACGGCAATGGGCACCTGGCGTCGAAGAAGAATTCCATTGGTAATCCTCCTGGATGTCCAGAAGACTTTCAACAATGTCTCCTGGAAGTACATTATGGAAGAGTTGTGTGCCAGGGGTGTAAGCGATTACCTCCTGGCTGTCATAAATGACTATCTACACAAAAGGACCCTCACCACTGACACCAAGGAGGGCTCTGTTGACTTTAACATGTACGGTTGGGTCCCACAGGGCTCTGTTCTTGAGCCATTCCAGTGGAACATCGTGTACAACGGCCTGCTATGATCGACTTCCCAGAAGATGTGTGGCCGGTCGTGTACGCAAATGAGCTAGCCGTGCTGGTATCTGGGCAGACTGAAGATCAGGTGGAGGACATAGCGAACTCCACGGTCTGTATGGTAAGGGATTGGCTTCGTGGTCATGGATTGAACCTGGCATCGAAAAAGACCGCCATGCTGGCCATGGTAGGTAGGAGACTTCAACCACTGTATGTCCGGGTTGATGGGCACGTCATCACAGACTCCAAGAAGGTCAAATACCTTAGTCTGGCTTGAGAGGTCCACGAAATCAACCACCTACATCAGAAGAATGACAGACAGGACGGAACATGTGTTGGCCGACTTTGGAAGGATAATGAACAATCAGGATGGACAAAGGACGAGCAAGAGACGACTGCTGCTCTCGGTCACCTCTTCGATGTTATACGCAGTTCAGGTATGGTATGAGGCCCTGGAAGTAAAGCGAAAAGACAGTTTCGCTTAACTTCCAGGGCCACTACATGTCGGTCCAATGATGGGTGGCGCCTAAGATTGCTTCTGGATACCGGACTGTATCGGCAGAGGCGATCACAAGTGTCCTGCCGATTAAAATCCGAGGCCTCGAGCTGAAGAGGGTGTTCTGAAACCGGTCGCCAGGAACATGCTACTTCAGGAATGGCAGAATGCCTGGGAAAGATCCGAGAAGGCTCTTCGTAGGCTCATCCCCAGGATAGAATCATGGTTCCGGAGGGGGGTTTGGTGAGGACAATTACTACCTTACACAGCTCCTTTTGGGACCTATTTGTCCAGATTCCGACGAAGAACAGATCCTAACTGCTACTACTGCAGAGCAGAGAACTCACTGGAGTGTTCTTCCACTGCCAACAGGGGTCCCACCAGATTAGTTGGGTCTCCACCAATTAACAACAGATAGTATTGTGGAATAGATGCTCTGAGGGAATCAACAGTGGAACGAGATCTCCACGCTGGCAACAAAGTAACAGGAAGCAGCAATCTGGGCATCTGACTGAAGAAACATCTGAGCGGCAGTTGGCTCCTACAGTTGTACATACTTAATTTTGTTACTCATGTAAGGATTTATTAATGCGTTTGCTGATCAGTCGCTGTACTCTGCACTACGCTAGTACTAGGATTAGGATTCATTGTGTTTATTATTTGTTGCCTGCACATCCCGCCCCTACTCCTGTTTTTAATTTTTTAAATTCATAACATTTTCTGTTAAGTTTTGATTATAATAATAAAAGTGTTTTTTTGTTTTTCACAGACTTCATTACATAAATTTTCTTAAGATTAAATACCAAACTAAATAAAAAAGATTTTCATATTTATTAGACATTTAACAAAGTTATTGGACTTTAAACTGAAAAACACAGTGTTTTTCATTACTGAATTTTTCTGTTTTGCATTAGATACAATGAAAATTACAGGAGATATAGTTCTGGGACCTGTTTTATTCAATTTTTCAGGTCAAAAAACAAAGGAAACCAAGTTTATAATGGCTTAAATTTCAGTACAACTTCATTTCATCAGGGAACTGAATTCAGGTGAAATTTTTCGCTAGCTTTAACTCGACAATAAAGTGTTTTCCAACATATGTTTATGTGAACTTTTTCATTATTTCAAGCTCTAGAATCAGTTACCAAATTATTTCCCTTTACTCCTGAATCACCTTATATAACAAACAAAACAAAAAAAAAATAAATGTATTATTTAATATAATATATATATATAAAATAATATATATATAGTATATTTAATATATGTATAAATCAAAAAAATAAATTAATTTTTCTCCCTACTTTCAGGATAGCCATGATGAAATACAAGGTTCATAATCTCCAGAAATTGCAGTAGCTGTACTACTAATCTAATTGCAATAGCTTTAATTTCATCCAAAGGTATATTTGAAATATTTGTGATCTGAAAGAGATACAGTCATTATTGAAGAATAGTTGAGAGTATTTTAATGGAGAGTGATTTTAATTAATATCATTGTCTCATAAGCTGACTGGTAAGGAGTATCTAAATTTTTTACTTCCTTGTATGAAATAAAGAAAATATTGTGATTGCGAAAAATTTCAGATTTCAATTGAAATATTCCTTTTGTCAACGGATAATCCCTGAATCCATTTTGACTAGTTCTGGCATGACATTTGTACGTATCAGTGTACCATTGATTGTTAAAGATTTGTTTTTTTTTTTTGAAATATTGATCTGTGTAGGATCTGGTTGTATCAGATTACTAGATATGAACATGTTATAGGAGAATTAATTTTTTTTGAGTTATATGAGCCATGTTACACATTCACTGTAATACTGCATTTCGCTGAAACTATTGGCAAAGGAGAATAGGTATTAAATGAAAGACCACATAAACTACAACTAATGTTAGATCTCTTCCATAAAACAATATACTATACCATGGGTTCTCAACATGGGGAGTGCGCAGAATTTCAAGGGAGGTGTGGTACACTGAGAAAAGAATTTCTTGATTTAACTAAACTTTTTTCTCAGCTTCAGCAATGAAAATATACATAAATTAGCCAAACAATAGAACCTACTTTGAATATACTTGGCAGGGAACTACAAATGGGAGTTTCCCTTTCATGTCTTAATTTATAAATTCAGCTGTAAAGATGTAGATAATTGAAAAAAAATCACAAAAATATTTGAAAATTGTTCTTCTGGGAATAAATAGGTTAAATAAGAAAAGTGAATTGAAGAACTTGATTTCAGAACATTTGGAATCCTTGAAAACTGAAACTGGATGCTACTTTCCAGATAGCTGGCAATTTCAGTTGACACAAAATCCATTCAAAATTGAAGTGGACATGTTTCCTAATTCCCTTTACAAGCAGAATATCGCCTAAAATGTGATTCTCAAGAAAACGCTACATCCCAAACAAGGCTGTTGAAGATTTTGGGTTAAGCAACTTTTCTGTGTACCCACAAGTTGCTAAGAAAGCTGTAACATTGTTGGTACATTCATCATCAACGTATCTATGTGAGTCTGGATTTTCTGCAATGCTTACATCAAATCAAAATACCAAGGACGGCTGAAAGTTAAAAGTGATCTGAGTAGCATTATCACAGCTGAAACCAAATATTCAAAAACGTTTTTAAAAAAAAAAGTGCCAACCTCTCATTACTGTACTCTTTAGAAATAAAACTAAACAATGTAGCCTGAAATTTTAACTGCAGTGAGCGCTGAATCCTTTGTAATGTAGTCCTACTCGGTATCTGAATTAATTAAAATGTTTTCTCAACAAAACAAGTGTTAGGCCGGTTAAAAAAAAAAACCACTGTTTATCTGCCACTGATGGCAGATCATCAGTGGTATAACGTTGGTATTCCAATTGCCACATAAAATGGCCGGTGCTGACACACTAAGCTGATGATGTGTCAGTCTGTCAAGCTTAACTTCTGATTATGCTGCTTGAGGTGTTTGTTCAGTTTGATCTGAAGGATGTTTGATTTGAAGGCACATCAGCAACAATACCCATATATGGCTTTGTACAGGAATGCACCATACTGTACTGAACAATTAGTTCGCATAGTTTGTGTTTTAGTAGTAATGTGGTTTCACATGTTGGATGTTAGTAAAATATTTTCTAATATTTCACTAAAAATATTTACTTAACATAAATATAAAATATTTTAATGAAATATTCTGAAATGTTGACATGAAAAGTATTATGAAGTTGCAAAGTAGAGTTTATTTATGGCATATCTCAGAAAAATCTTACAGTGAAGAGGCAGTTGTGAGTAATTGAAGTAATGTATAAGGATTGGAGTATATTATCAGAAAAAAATGACAAGAAATAAGCAAATATTGTTATAATTTAAATCTTAATATTCTATGATACAGTATTATTTATGTTATTAGTTGCATAATTATTTGTTAGTATTACTATAAGCAATCCTTGCAACTTATTAGACCACAACATTTTGTTATTACCTAGGTGTATATGTATATATATATATATATATATATCCTGTCATGGAACGTTTTCATGAAATAATTTTTCATATGGTCTCTGGTATTTATGGCACTGGTAATCTGGAGATGCTTTCATGTTCCACAGATTCCAAGTTATACAAGGACAGTTTGTCTTCAAAATTATGACCATCTTGCCTTCGAACGCAGTTATGAAGAATGCAGGTTTGCTTTCACTCTATCAATTGTAAAATCTGATTCTGTGAGATAACAACAGCATACAGAACTCTCCATTGTTGCACAATATACCAAATGCACAATAGATGCCTTTGTGCACTAGTAATACAATAATTAAAAACATGTTTTTCCCCTATTCATGTTCTTTGCGAAAGGTACATCATTTCTATGGAAACCAAAGGCTTTGTCACTGACCTAACTAATGACAAAGGTGGTCCATTGGTGTTTGGTAGATTTCTGTTAAATGTTAGATTCAGTTGTTGCTGGTATAATTTTTTCTCACATTTGAGTGTGTGAAAACAGCAGAGTCAGATTCCCAGCAGTAAGAACCAACATTGATTGTAATAAAACAAGAATTAGAATCTACCAAACCCAACAAAACATAGAAAAAAACTTTTTGTAGTTGAAATAACTTGATCCACTATGCTGGAGGCAAGTAATTCGTATGTGCTTCACACTGCTAATGCAATTTGTTTTTTTAAATAATTCTTTGTAATATCCAGCAAGTGATTTTGTTGGCTATCGCACTTCATTTGGCTGTAGGACGTTCTATAAAACAAATATTCCTGTAATTATATATACAACCATTGACCTC
This sequence comes from Zanna intricata, assembly GCA_010016005.3. Classification (NCBI taxonomy): domain Eukaryota; kingdom Metazoa; phylum Arthropoda; class Insecta; order Hemiptera; family Fulgoridae; genus Zanna; species Zanna intricata. The sequence goes on along the minus strand of JAAAKQ030278176.1, from coordinate 4,144 downwards.
CTGATTAAAAAAAATCATTTGATAAAATATTGAAATTCATTTCAGTAGACAAATACCTGGAAAAATAGGTATAAACGAAGCTACAAAATTGAATGCTGTGTGCTTGTAATAAATTTTATGTTTATCATAAACATAAAATGTTTAACATAAATGTTAAACAATGTTAATGTTAAACATAAATGTTTTTATGTTTCTAATAATTGAACGCAAGTAAGAAATGTCATTTTCCTTTCTCTAAATAATAATAATCTCACTTACTGGTACAATTTTCTGTTAATTACTTATTACATCTGCTTCATACATAAAATAGTGTGAAATATTCTGGTAAGAAGACTGAAATTTTAACTGAGATGTAAAGAGTGTCAGGGGATTTTTAAATTTATTTGCTAAATATTGATAATAAATGAAAGACAAACCAAACTCTATGAACTTTCATATTTACCTAAAACAATTATGGGGCAATAGAATCAGCTCTTTGTATATTATTGGTTAAGTAAACAAGGAGCTGGAAGGAATTAATATACTTGGCAGTATGTAAATTTATGCAATTTTTAATAAGTATCAGCAAAGAATCTTTGCTACAGTATTTGTAGCAGAGAACATAACTTTTATGATCAAAGATTGTATTATGTGACTTTAAAGATAGCTTCTCAAATTTCAGGACTTTCAAAATACCATTCCCATCTTTTCCTATTAGTTCACTTTCTTTACTCTAAAAACCAAATGATAAACACATATTTACATTAACCATGGATTATCACAATTAATAAGTTAAGTTTGCTTTCATAATTTTTTAATAGAAAAGATTCAAGTACCATTCATTCCTTAACTTCTTTTTTAATTGATAAAATGTCACTAACAGAATTGTTTTGTACAATAGATTCATTAACAATTTCTTCAAGATTGTTTTCTTCCTTCAATTTAAATTTCTTAATGTCATTAATGTTATCACAGTTTTCATCATAATCTCTTTCTAATGTTGATTCTCTTTTGGCTTTAACATTATTTATCAAACTTTTATCATCCTTTACGATTTTATTACGTTGTTTAAATTTACTGCATATTTCTTCATAAAGTTTTCTCATTTTCCTAACTTGTAATTCTGAAATAGTCCATTCAATTAATTCCTTTTTATTAGTAGGATCATTATCTTTATTATATTCTGGTATATCTATTCCAAGAAAATTCATTACCTGTGACATAATGTCATCTACATAGCTATGTATTAAAAGATCTGCTTTACGGTCCTAAAAAAAAATGTAAAAAATGCATTATAAAACTGTTTGTCCAATATTAGTTAAATAACAAGCAATCTATTTATTTGAATTCATATTTCTTATTCAAAATTTTCAGATTTTAAATAACAGCTTGGCTATTATGTAAATTTTTTCCTATACAATATAAAAAATTAAATTTACATTTAACAAGTATTTATCAGATAATACTGATAAATAAAGCAATTTTTTTAAACATTACACAAACTTTAATGTTTGAGAACATAGAAAGTAAACATGAAGATCTAAGACACAGAAGAAGAAAGTGGGGGGAATCTAATGTTAGGTAGTCAGGTGAATTGATTGAATCATAATGTTAGGTAGCCCGGTCATTGATTGAATCAATCACATTTTTATTATAGCACAAACTCTGTGCTACTGGTAAAGCTCTTTTGGAGCTTAAATTCAAATTCATTTCACACTCTCTATACACAACATATCTGGGTCTTGTGATTTTCCCTTCACAAATTTAAAGATGGCCTAATGGGCATTCATTTTACAGCAGATGAAATACAGGTGGATAAAGATAAAATACGTAGAACTCTTGGCCGACAAAATGAGAGAATGGATTCTTCATTGGGAGAAATGAAAAGCGTAAATGGCGACCATGTTGAAAATTAAGGAAGCGGCTAGTTAAGGTAGAAATTTTCCATAAGTGTCTCAAATTGAAATATTTGAATTATCTTGCAAACTGACATTCCCAAAATTAAATTTAATGCAAGTTATGATTTTTTTAAAAAGTATATGTAACATAAGTTACCTTAAGACTTTACACAAATAAATTTATTGTGAATAAGAAGATTATATAGATAAAATAATAAATTTCTGTAGATTTATAATGCACTTTTGAAGATTTCAGTTGTTTATTACTCCTGCTAGCACATAATTTTTATTATCACTTTTAACATTTAACTGAAAAAAAAAAGCTTTATTATAATCTATATAACTATATAACCTATGTAATCTATAACTAGATTACAGACATTACCTTAATGACAGAAATATGTAAGTGTAGTAAAATAAATTTAAATGTTATTTTTATCACTATGCAGATCCAAACATTACCAGGTAAAATTTGTGAGTTTATACAAGATCTTAAGCAGAATAAGAGTAGAATAAGTACAGCAAACTTTCATTTCATGTATAAATGTCAAATCAGATCTGAAGAATGGATTCCAGTGAACACTAGTAGAGATGTAGTAAAACAATATTTATTACATCTCATTTCTGAAAATTTAAATAATGGTGGCAAATTTGGGTTTTACTAACATTTCATCATATGATGTGGAATAAATAATATAGTTCAAAACTTTAAAACTGAATTTTTTATGGCAGCACTAGAAAAAAATTTCACTACGTAGTAGAAAGATTTTTCTAGTTTGCAATAATAAAACTTATTGAGCTTTCAGTTATCAAGAAAGGACATTACATGTAATTTACATTTTTACCTTCTGTTGAAAGTTTCAGATGGATGAGAAGGAAAAATAACATCTCTAGTAACTTTTGTTGTAAAGATAATTTGTTGGCTGGAAGATGTTGAAAATGATAAAAAGGTCTTATAAGGCTACAGTTCTGACTTGCTCAAGCAATTTTTAGAGGTACATGAATTTTCACAAGGGAAAATAATTTCCCTTGAAAAGCAATTTATACAAAGGCTGAAATATCAGCTGTGTAGTATATATATATATATATATAAACATACAATAACTTTGTTAAATTGCTAGTAAGTAAATAAAAGTAAAATGTAAAACAAAATTAATAGAGAATTTAATTCAGGGCAAAACTTTCAAAAAATAATGTCAACTGAACATGACAAGGAAATTAAATTAAGAAACTTGACTATCATAAATAAAACACTATATACATACATATATATATATATATATATATATATATATGCTTTTTATTTAATAACGGTAGAAAAAATATCTATATACTGGTGATATACATAACTACATATCTAAATACATAACTGGTCAAAGAGAATTAACAGATGATATCTTAAACATCTGAAGCACTCAACATACTGAAAAAAATATGATTTTGCATCAAGATTTGAATAAAAACTGTATGCACAGCAGTTTACAATACTACAAGCAACTATAGATTGACAGTTCTACATTTGATTGGTCTTGTATACTTAGTCATGATTGAAATTGAGACAGCTTGGGCTTTTAAAAATATTGAATTCACATATTGTGTGCTATAACCACTACAAAAAATATTCATGGATGTTATTTTCTTCCACATATCAGTGTTTTATTTATGATAAAGTCAAGTTTCTTAATTTCCTTGTCATGTTCAGTTGACATTATTTGAAAGTTTTGCCCTGAATTAAATTCTCTATGAATTTTGTTTTACACTTTACTTTTATTTACTTACTAGCAATTTAACAAAGTTGTTGTATGTTAAACCCAAAAAAAATTTCATCATACTTTATGATTCTAAAATTAAGTATTTTTCAAACATTTACTAAAAAATGACTACAGATGCAGTTTTGAGATCCATTTTATTAAATTTTTCAGTTAGAAAACCATACAAAATCATTAAATTTAACTGTAAATTTATGTTTCAAGAATTTCAGTTGGCTTCATTTTATACTTAGCAGAAATCAGGGTGGAATGTTTTGCATACTGTAACTCAAAAATAACGTGTTTCTGAACCTTTATTTATAGAACATTTTTCTATATTTTCACTTAAAAATTATGTCCTGAAGTTCTTACTATTTTTTCATGAAACAATGTGTATATAATATAAATATGTTTACTTGTTATGACAAAATTCAATTTATAATTTTTTTTTTTTTTTTTATGTTTAACCTCCGGAACCACAATTAAGTATATCTTCAGAGGGATGAAATGAATGAATTG
>JAAAKQ030278165.1:0-10499 GCA_010016005.3 Zanna intricata | reverse complement strand
TAGTGCCAATATTGACTACTTCATGGAAGATGTGAATAAAAATGAATATCTATGAAAATTTTCAATGCTATACTACTTCCTATCTTTTTATTTCCTGTTTTTAGCTCAAATTCAGTTTAGGGTTAAATGTATTAAATGATTTATATGAAGACATCTAATCTAAAAATCTCATAATTAACAAAAAACTTATTACTATGACCTGTTATTTTGATGAACTTTAATAAACAGTAAAGTCATACTCTATCAACTGTGATTCAAATGTTTAATATTTTACATAAATATGTACGCAGAAGATTTTTTTTATGCATATTATAAAAAAAAGTGACTAAACAATCATTGAAATAAATTGTAAAACAAGATTATGCTTAAAAAACTTTTACTCAAAATCTAAACCTAGATGGTCATTTTCATAGACAATCAGTAGACAGTAAAAGTTAATATAAGAAAAAGCGTGTGAAAAAAATAAGATATAAAATGGCCAATAAATATTTATTCTAGGTGAAAAATAAAAATACAATATACAGATTCCATCAATACAAAATACATCATAAAAGTAAACAGTAAATGTGTTTGAAGTCCACATTAACTTTAAATATGAACTCATGAAATAATGTTAAATATAAAAAATGTATAAAAATTACTTCAAGCACATATTTATGCAACAAATTTATTGGAATCCATCTTGGAATTGTTTTGTTATTAATGTAATTTAAAATATTTTCCAAAAACTGAAAAATGGCTGTCTGTAGACAACATTTTCCTAAGATCATGATGAAAGTTTGTTAATGATGCTTTACAAGAAATATTAGAAGTTAATTTTTTCAAATACTTTGTAATATATGGACAATAACAGATCTGGCCTATATATTTTTTTTTTAATTAAGAGTCAAATCTTTCTTAAGTTGGGGAATTACAACAGAAATTTTAAAACAGCTAGGGAATACCAATGCTGCTGAAAAAATATTTTATTCAGTTGTGAGGGAATAATAAAACTTCTTTTAAAATTCTAGCAGGAATGCCATCAATATAATCAAGGTGAAAGGCTTTGATTGAAATTGATCAATACTAATGTTTATTATTTATTTACTTCAAAGCAACAACAGGGTGAAATAAATCTTGTTTGAAATACAAAACAAAATTATAAAATTCCTCTGCTTCCTAATACGGGATGAGATGATGGAAAATTGAGTCCTTTTAAATTTTTGATGAAGTTATCTGACCGTTTTATTTCCAAATCTACTTTTACTTGTGATAAATAATTAACCCTCCCGTGGTTTTGGATTTATTTTTTAAATATTAAATTTTATAATATAATGTAGATTTTACATTTCCTTTAGTATTCCATGGATCTTTCCTTTTTAAATTAGATAATAAATTATTGTAATATAATCAAAATTTTACATCTCCATGGATGTAAATGAGTAATCCATGGATTTTTTTTTCTTTAGAAGAAAAAGCAAGAAAGAAAGTCCTCTGAAACTCATTGAGAAATTGTTAGGATCTTTTCTATTAAGTGGCAAAATTTGCATTTTTGCTGGGAATAGTATAAATGCACATCAGTATGGGATGGAATTACACTATAGACGTATGGCATAACACCACTTGACATATTTAATTTATTTACAATATTTCATTCCTCAGAAATCATTCATGAAAATTGAAGCTTTCAATCATTATTTTCATAAAATATAAATTTTTATTTGCTAAAATTAATTTACTGCAACTGACTGGTCACATTCAAAATAATGAAATAAGCTAATCAATTCTTGCAAAACAAAAGTGTTCGATACAACCCATGCTTATATACTAATGAGCACGATATGAAACTATACATTCATGGTAAAGATGTTCAATTTGTTCCGGAAAAGATTGTATCAAGTCTAAATAATTGAGACATGGAATTTGGCTCATCAAATTGAAGTTAAATTTTGATACTGTCATTTTATTTATTTACTGCTGGAGTAAAGTATACACATCGGTCAAATTCTGACAAGAAGAACTGGAAATAAACCACAACACATGCATTGATTGGAACAATTATATGTGTGAGATGTGCAAAGACAATTTACAAAATAATTCGTTTGTGATCAGTGGACCTAATATGTATGTTGATATAGAGGAACAGTGCTGCCTAATCAGTGGGCGTTTGGCTGTTTTGCCAGATGAATGGAAGCATATGATGCTCTCTCTCTCTTTTTCTGTTTAGCCTCCGGAACTAATGTAAGGTATTACTTCAGAGGATGATGTGAATGAAGTGTAGTCTTGTACAATCTCAGGTCGACCACTTCTGAAAAGTGTGGTTAATTGAAACCCAATTACCTAACAACAACATGATGCTCTCTGGTAGCATTATGTATACCAGATGGTGAATCACAAAATGCATTTTGCCAATCCACAAACTCAAGCCCATACTCAAAGAGTTGAAGGTATGTAGGCAAAGGCCAAAAATCAGAACATTGGGTACAAGCCGATCACTGATAGATTGATACTTCTATCTTTATCTATTTAGCCTCAGAACTACTGTAAGGTATTACTTCAGAGGATGAATGAGATAGATTGATACTTGGTTGAACATATGTGGCGGCAGCGGCATCAAAATGAAGCTTTATTTTTAAAAAAATTCTCAATGAATTGAATTATTTATGCTGCCCAAATAAATTATCCTTGATGTTTTGTATTATTCTACATTATTATCATTGTTCTGTATTATAAGACTATAATATTCTTAGTTCCTTATTTGTTGTTTATTTTTGTATAGTGTGCGTTGATTAATATTATATAGCGTAACATTAAATAATGTTACAATAATTGGAAGAGGAGTGGTCAACCTGAGATTGTACAAGACTACACTTCATTCACATTCATAAATATCATCCTCATTCATCCTCTCAAGTATTACCTTATGGTAGTTCCGCAGGCTAAACAGAAAAGAAAGAAGAATTGGAAGAGGTCCAATTATTCAATTGGACCTTCAGCAATTCAATTTTTCTTCAAAGCTAATTTTATCATTGCTTTTCAAACTTGTTCTGACAAGGTTTCTAATTAAATCTTTATTGTTCACCCTTTTAAAAGAATGAAAATAATCATTTTCTTTTTGCATGTTTTCATTAATAAATTATGCTACTGCAATTTGATAATAATTACTTTCTGAAGACCATAATCCACAAAAGGATTGAAAATTGTCTTCTGATAAATTTTTAAAAATACTTTCAAAACAAAGTCCTTGTAATTTTGGTTGGCTGGGAGATCAAATTACTTGCTAACTCAAAGTGAATTAATAGTAATTTTCTGCAAGAGAATCGTCTAGAAAGTTAACATAAAATCACCACACACTATGACACTGAATTTATTAGTAATTTTAAAAAGTTTCTGATAATTTATCCAGAAAGGTTTCAAAAGAAAACCTGAAGGAGATTTAAATTTACCTTCTATATTCCTTTAGATTTCGGTTCTGAATTATACACCATTTGAAATTAATTTCTTCTGCAAATATAATATTAATAATAATCTTAACTTTATTTAAAAAGGTAGCTAGCCATTAACAAAAACTGAGACCTAGTTTTTAGAAGAAATTCTATAAAAGCTTTAAATTACTAAGCTCAGAAATTTCATGTGTGTTTGTCAGCCAATGTTGTGATAAACATGAAAAATCTAGCGACTCATTAGAAAGAAATATTTCAACCTCTTTCATCTTCTTGCTTAGCCATTAAATATTTATATGTGAAATCTTAATGTTAGTATGGTTACAGTTTGATTGCAAGGTGGAATCACCATTTCATTTAAAAAAAAAAAAAAAAAAAAAAAAAAATGTTTAATACTAAGCAAATAAATGGTAATTACAAAACAACTATTTTTAAAAGAATATACGTTACTGTTAAATATTAAGTTATATAACTTTATATTTATATTATTATATTATAGTATAAGATGACAGAAAGGTACTGTTGTTTATGTGTCACCACACCAAATAACTATGGCTGTTACAGGAACAAATTACAGCTGAATTTATGACCATTAATAGGGATATGTTAATACATATATGGGCTGAACTGGACTAAGCAGAGATATAAGTCATGTGACAAATGGACGTCACATTGAACATTTATAAAGGCAACCGAAAGTTAGTTTCAATTTATTTTCATGTAACATTCATAATTTTATGTTTACTATTTTTTTTTAAATACAGATTTTTATCTGATCTGATTAATCATTTGTAATTACCCTGTACATATTCACTAGATATATAACTTTATATATCATCATTCCAGTTGATACTGAATTATGTTGTTAAATTTTTGTGGTTATTATGGTTTATGGTTTCTAAATTTTTAGTTATTTATTTCTGTTTTTGTTTGTTGTAATTTTATAATTTTGTACAAACTAATTATGTGGGATCCTGTGAAAATCAACTTTTGGTATTATTTTTCTATTGTAGGTTCTGTTAATGTGTTTTGTAATTATTTTTTTGTTATCTGATGCATACATATGTGTATACAAAATATTGTTTTTCAATATATTATATGCATTTTATAACAGAAATTATTTTACACTTGTTACTTCAATAGTAAAAACTTAATATTGAATAATTGAATAGTATTTTTCACATTTGAAAATGTCACTGTGCTGTATGTAATGGGGATACAGAGACGGGTGGAATCTTACAAGTTAATAATGGTCCCACCAATTTTAGTTACTAGCATGGCTTGGGCGGGAAAACAACAAGGTTTTTTTGTTGAAGCATTTATAAAAAACAATGAACCTGTGATTGTGGCTCAGCAAGCCTTTTGTATTTGCTTCTGTCTCAAAACATGCCTCATTCCGACACGATTTTACAATGGAGTTTTCATCCCTGTTCAAATGGATCAACATTGAAAAGAAAACCCATCTGGCAGACCTCAGATTGTAACAATACCAGAAAATATGCAAGCAGTAAAAGCATCCATCAACCAATCTCCAATCCATTCTGTACATTAACATGCAATTGCACTTCGGAAATAGATTTCTGAATGGAGCGTATGAAAGATTTTCCATAGGGAACATCCAATTATCTCTATAAAATGTTAGTCACACAAAAATTAAGTGAGAGGGACTGCATTAATCTTAGAAGTTTGTGTAACAAATTTTGGCAGCAGATTCTCCTTGCAGTTATGCTGTTTAGCTATGAAGCAATTTTTATCTCTCTTACAGCGTAAACAAACAAAATTTTCATTACTGGGTCAAGACATACCCTCACGAACTTCACCAAAACCCGGTGCACAGTGTCATGTTACTGTTTCGTATGAAACAGGACAAATTGGTATACGAGACCCCTAGTTTTTTGAGAAAAAAAAACAGTTTCAGTTACTGTGACCTCAGCTTGTTACATAAAGAGATGATAAAGAGGTTTCTATGGCCTAGATTAAACAAACTTCATTCAGCAATTGTTTTGTTCCATGCTTCTCTCTTTTTCTGTTTAGCCTCCGGAACTACCGTTAGGTATTACTTAAGAGGATGATGTGTATGGTTCCATGCTTATGCTTCTTGATGATCACTTATAGTTTTAAGAAGCAAGTTCCTGATTATTTAATCAATCTCTTTACAAGGTGACATTGGGTGGCCCACACAGTCACCAGATTTGACTCTTACTGTGAGGACACTTAAAAGAAAATGTTTTTAAACATTGTCAAAGTCTAGATCACTTAAAGGATGTGATACACTAAGAAATTGCCACCATTTCTCTTGAGATGTGAGAATACTGAATAACAGTCCAAGAAAGGCTTTACCAATGATGGATGATGATTGAGACTTAGTTTAAAAAAAAACTGCATTATATTATTTGTTTAGTGATAATATTAAGTTTTTTTTTAATTAACTTCCAAATGTGAGAGTTACTTCTACCATACCTATTTATTATGTCTTCAATAGGTCCACCATTAAGGGCAATTTTTTTTCTTTTTTTTTTGAAGATTGCTTCAGAGAATGAATGAATGACTTGTAGCATGAGAAAATGCCATGCCTAATCAGAATTCAAACCTGGGAGCTCCAGATAAAAGGCCAAGACACTACCAATAGCACCACGGAGGCCAGCAAAGGTAATTAAAATCGGATAATACCACTCTTTAACTGCAATATTCAATTTTTAAGCTTTTTTCAATTTTTTATCACACTGGTTTTATAATTATAAGAACTGTTTGCTTTGTATTTACCAGTGATTTTGTGAAATAAAAGTGCTTTTTAGTTATTTGAAAATTAACAGTTAATTAATTAAATAGGTTTTTGAAAAGAAACTAAATGTGAAACTCGCATCTTCAATATTTATTTGAAAATAAAATAGCATAATTTGTTCAACTGGTTTTTGTTAACAGTTTAATGTAATTACCTTTCTGAGGAAATTAAATGAAACAAATACCACACAACAGCAATACTTGTGGTTTTAGGAGTTTATTATAATTTTTTTAACAAAAAAAAAAAACTAATTTAACCTCAAATTCACATATTTACAATGACTTAAGTCTTTTATACTTATTTTAAAACATTAAAATTATATAGGACTTTTTCTTTCATATTAACATTTTCCTGGTCTTGGAAGCAGAATCATTATTGTATTTTGCAAGTTCCTTACAAATGGACAGATTACTAAATTCTCAACTACAAAAAATAACAGAAATTAATAAAAATTATAAAATAATTTACAGTATATCATACCTATGTGGAGATTCCACAGCCAATCTGGATACTCACTATCAGGTTTCAATTCAATATCTTTGCCTTCCTTTAATAAATTACTGCCACATACAAATTTTACAATTTTATGTGGATCTGTTTCAACTGGCATGACTTTCTTTTCTAATACAGGACCACCACCTTTAATTTTCTTACTCTTACCAAGTGGTGCCATACTTGGTGCTACAAAACAGGGAAAAATGATTAGATATAATATAAATATACACAGATAATCTACAATTTAAAAATTATTTTATTTCTCCAATACAGAATATGTAGATAATGATATATAGTCAATGCGACTAGGTATGTGTAACATGTGTGTATGGGGAACACTTGAAAAAAATTTGTACTTCAAAGAACAAAAATATTAAAAAGACAAAGGTTGGCAAATTTCCTATGTAAGGGATCACTTTCAACCTTTAACATATCAATTTCAATAAAACATATCTGTTATCAAAATACCATTGAATCATTAAAAAAACAACACTCCACCAGAAAAAGCTCCTTAAGAACATAATAATAAACATATAACATTCAACCAGACCTACCACCAGGTTTTAGCATACTACCTGAAATATTTTCAAAACTTATAAACTAAAATCCTATACAATAGAAACTATATTTTACTCTAATATAAATAACAGTCATTCAGAATAACAAATACTTTTACGAAAGATTACTGTGAAACACCAGACAGGATTGTTACAAAACTAAAACACACTAAATTAATTGTAGTGACTGCACTTGTACATTTTACAAAGACAAGACAATGTATGTGCAAAACTTGTAAGAAATGATATATGATGAGAAGTTTTCCCCTTTCATAGGAAATGAACCAAAGACTAATTGATCTAGATGTTAGTAATAAACCACTGCACCAAATGACCAACCCTGCATAAAAAAATCTAAATCCCTTTATGAAGTGATTTTCAAAGATTAATTCTGTTGTTGCAAGCATTTTATGTCTACAGTTGTAGAATTAATGTTTGAAAATCACTTCATAAAAACAGGACATATGTATATAAGTACACTTATTAAAAATAGTAACCTGCGCAAATTTTACAAACAGCATATATAGCCACAAACTCAAACATCAGAATAATATATACTTTTTATTTTTAATAAAAAGCACTTTTCAAATACATTATTTGAACACTTATTAAAGAACCTATGTAACCACTTTCTGACGGAAGCGCTTTTAAAACGACACCGGGGGGATCTGTTTGTAAATATACTGCACAGTTCGATCTAAAAAGCTTCCTTAAACACTATTTCACATAATTTGAGTCACTAAAAGCATTAAATTAAAAAAAAAAAAAATTATTTTTTGTACTTCAGATTTATTACAAAAGTTACCAAATCATTTATTTTACAATTAATGATATTACAACGTGATAACGTAATCGTTAAATGAACTATTAACATACAAACACATAATTCTCTTCAAACACCGCTTAGGATCACGTGTCACGGTTTACAAGCACAACCGTTCAAACATTTGACTACCATATCTCGTAAAGTTATACGTGCGAAAGACGCAAACGTTTAGAAAAATATTATTTACGATTAAGATATATTGATTAAAGTAATAAATTTTATACTAACTTACTAGCATACTTATTAATGTGAATAAGATTAAGGTTATGAACAGGAATACACGCAATTCTGTTCACAATCGGACTTATTACTTTTAACACACCAGACATGGTGAAAGTCTATTACAATTGTTTTATCAGTACAAACAATCTATACATCCTTATATAAGTAACATTAAACTGTGACAAAAAGTCATCTATAACTTTACAAAATAATGATCTTTAAAACGAAAACTTTAATCTATTGATGTCAAACACAACAATCATTCTGGTGAGTAGGATCCTCCCCACCATCTATTCCCTTTCCTACAATTTGCTATTATTCTAAATAACCTATGGAGAACGTTACTAGCCTATGAAAATACAGAAAATAGTTGTTAATATAAGTAGGGTAGCTGTATGATTAACTACTAGTTATATAGAAAATTTTTATATTTTACTACATATGTAATGGGACCAACCAAATAAGTAAAAATATTAGGGTTGCCATTGCTATCGCTGTTAATAATGCATTTCGAACGTGGTCCAAGTAAAATATACTGTATAAAGCATATATCAAAAAAATTCGCTGTTGAATTTTTAAAAAATACTTTAATTTATTCTTTTGGATGATTGTATTACCTTTTTGTGTTGTTTTTGAAAATTGAATGGATTTAAAATTGTAAGAGTTACATTACTAATGTATAAATTTTACTGTTATAATACATAATGCATAATTTGCATCATAAATTTTTGGAAACATTTTTAAGTACTTAAATCAAAAGTAACTTTTTATGTTGATGTATTACAATATAATTCAGTCTATTCTACAATGAAAATCAGTGTTGTTAAATAAAGAATAAATAAATCACCCAGAGGAAATTCCTGAACTATATATGTATAGTTCAGGATGTTCTTATGTATATACAGCAATATGTATTGAAACACATTATTTTTCTTAATAATTCAACCAAATGAGCATTGTTATAACAATAATAAACCCCTTAGATGGTTCTTATAACTAACTTCTTTTAAGTGAAGCCCTTCACTTTGAGGAGATTGACGAATCAGTGTACCATAGAGAGCTGATTCTGTTGCTTACCTTATTTCTGATAAACTCACCTTTTATTAACAACATACACTAAAGCTTCCCATAGTGTATTATAATATTGTACAGTGTATATTACCATAGTGTGTTGCTTACAGAGTACATAGATTCCAGACTCCTGAGATGAGAACAGCTGCACTCTGCCCAATTTGATTGGAGAGTGAGTGCTCACCATAAAGATAGCTATCTCGATTGTCTACATGAGTCTTGTAAGAAGTTTCAAGGGAATTAAACACATTTAATGATAAGGCAAATACTTTTGAAAGCACTGCCGCTAATAATCTAATGTACAATGTCTTCGAGGAAAATAATATCAAATTCATTAGAATGGATGCAACAGGAAAAATTCATATCCTGAAACTGCTGCACAATAGTGGAACTAAACAATCTGTCAATTTAATGATTTAATGTCGACTGTAATACAGATCATATTATCAATCAATGAACTGCATGTAGTGAAGTCATGGGCCGTTTTCGCGGGAAATTTTGAGAATCAACATCGATTTTCTTGAAAATTGGAATTTAGGTAGTATTTACAACCTTATTCAAAATCTACCCTGTGCCGAAACGGGCTTTTACCCTAGGGGTGGAAGCCACCCCTTCTAGGGGGTGAAACATTTTTAAATAAAAATAGACGTGGAAATTGATAGATTGACCAATTCTAAGCAATTTTTGGTCTATAAAGTTTTTTTAAAGTTGATACTTTCCGAGTTATTCACAATTGAAACTGTACATTTTTCATTGAAAAAACGCATGTTTTTTCACGAATTACTGAAAAAGTTTTCATTTACCGAAAATATAATTTAGAACAAAAATATAGTTAATAAAAATACAAAGAGATCCGTTTTTTAATTACTTCAGTAAATCCAATACAAATCGAGTTATTGCTCGTTGAAGGATGGCTATTTTTCGAGAAACCCGAAATTTGAAACCTTCAAACTTAAATAATTTGAAAACGGTGAAATTTTTGGGAAAAACTCAAAACTGTTTTTTAAGTACTTAAAAATACCTTTCAAATGAGCACTGGTAAAAGTATTTTGCATAAAAATTTACTGACTTATAACAAAAATAAAGTCACTTCTTATTTTTTTTGTGAAAAAATTTAACATTAA
>JAAAKQ030278143.1:0-10499 GCA_010016005.3 Zanna intricata | reverse complement strand
AAGGTTCATTTTAAACTACATATTATAGACATAATACATTATAATAGTGTTTATATAAGTTAATTGTTTTAACTTCTTAGTATTTCCGCCATTACCAATATAATTTTCACATATCCTCAATGGGACCCCGCGTACCCCCAGGGGTACACATACCACAGGTTGGGAATCGCTGTGCTAGCCGATTACTGTTGAACATTAATTCGGGTTGTGTCTGAGGCTATTTATAAAAAGAAGTATCAGCGAAATCATTCTAACACAGGTATGGTTATGCAAAATCAGACAGATTTAAACTGAAAGATGTCAGTTACAGATGTAACTGACATCAAATGTTTCATATGTTACAGATTTTAACTATATTTCCTTGACTTTTTTTTGAAGCGTAATTTATTTAAAACTAAGAAAGATAGAAAAATTGTATTTATACAACTCAAGAAATGGTATCACACTTAGAGGAACATTAAAAAAAGTTTTTTTTTTCCAACAATGTTATTTTAACACGTTGCTTATGTCATGTTTTGAACCCATATAATAATAATACACACCAATTAACGTTTGAATTTATTTTGTTTTTATGGTCTTTTTATGATTTTAATAACTTACTTACTTCTTTAATGATGAACGTCTAATGTAAACAAATAATTTAAAAAATAAAAGCATGTACTAAAAAAAAAAATTAACATTTAAATGGCGTTACTATTACAATTAACAAGCAAAATTAAAACTAACAGAAAAATCAGATAAAATAGATCACAAATAAACTGAGATATATATAAGATATACAAGTATATATATATATATATATGTAGAGAATGATTTTTTTTACAGTAAATGATTATGTATAAATTAGTAACTTTTCTTCATCAATGATAACTCTGAAAATGCTTATATTATTAAGAAATAAATATTAATTATCTTAATATTTATTATTATTTTCTTAATATGTATTAAGAAGAATATCTAAAAATAGTAAAAGAAATAAATATAAAGGCAGTCGCAGGACTAGCCGACAGAAGTTATTACTTCTTTTACGAGTTATGGATGTATGTTTTTTTTCTTGAAAAAATTCCCCCATTTCTACACACACACACACACACACACACACACACACATATGAAATTTGTGTGTATATATATATACATATACATATACACACACAAATATATATATATATATATAATGTTAATAATTTTCAAAGACATTAATTTAAAAACTTGAAATCCGCGCGCAAGAGTTGGTATTACTGACACCGTAATTTAAGTTGGCAACAACTCGCAAGTATTTGCAAAATGTATTTGTCTTTAGGTACATACACTTGCTTTACTCGATAATATTAATCAGAAAATTTAAAACTTTAATTTTTACATATGTGTGTATGTGTGGGTGTGTGTAATTTGTATTTATTTAAAATGTATATATATATTTAAAATGTTAATAATTGTCAGACATTAATTTAAAAATTTGAAATTGGCGCGCAAAAGTTGGTATTACTGACACCTTAATTTAGGTTGGCAGTAACAGCTAAGCATTTTTTGGATTTGTTATTATTAGGATACACGTGTTTTACACAAACGTTATTATATAATTTCCTTTCCTAGGATTTGAATCTTAGAACTCCATCCAACTTTTCTCACCTTCTTCATTCTCCAAACAGCTGTTTTTTTAGAAGTATATAATTGCCTGTGCGTCCCTAGCTCTGAGCCAGAGGCTAAGGAAGCGGCGGATATCGATAGAGATGGCTCGACGCTCGATTTAGACGCCGATTCAGAGACGGTAATTGGAGAGACACCAACGATAGAAGTCGCACCAGGCGCCTCCTCCGCCAAGGAGGAAACAGGACTCTCCTATGTCGTTTTAGGTGGTCTACGTGGTTTTTGTGAGACCACCTCAGAAGTACATGGGTTCAAATGCTCCGTAAGGGGGTTCCAAAGTCTTCTTAACGTATTCATGTGAGAGACTATGTAGCTGAATCTTAACTGAATTTATTTTCTTTTTTATTCTGTCTTGATATGGTTTTATTTTGTTTTATTATATTTTACTAGATACATTTCCTGGTGCCTGTAACTTAAGCGGACTCATTGCTTTCTCTTGAAAAAATGATTTCATTTTGTTGACGATTATTCTTTCTATCACTGTAGCTAACAATGGAGCAAAGTTACTGAGGTGACCTGCATTAACATTTGCGGTAGATAGAGTAGCCGCTGCCTGATTACCTGGTTATATGTTGTTTTTGTTCAGGTTTTCAGCTGTTGACAATTTTTAAACTTTATAATAGCGTAGAATGTTAGACATCTAAAAAAGGTTGGTAAGTTAGAAAATTTAAAGAGGGAAATAGGTTAAATGTAGCTGTAGCAGGAATTAGCGAGGTTCAGCGAGATGAGGAAAACGACTTTTGGTCAGGTGATTTTAGAATAATTAACTCTGCTTCAAATAAAAGTTAGGCAGGAGTAAGTTTCGTAATGAACAAGAATATAGAAACGGGGGTATAGGTTTGGGGCGTGGAACTGGCATATGCACTGACAGAGTGGATACGCAATCTCTGCACTGACTTCACATCCCTACTCACCGAAGCTTTCAGGGCTCCAATGAACCGACATACCTGGACACCTTATTACGGGTTTGCCATCACAGGGGACATATAGATAACGGAAGAGTACATATAAATGTAATAGAGTTTCTCTATTACATCTGCAATCACATTGACCCTGACTACCATATCGCCAGCTCCAAAGGTGGTATAGATTCATTTTCAAAAATGTTTTCAAATGTATATTATCTGCAGGTGACTGAAAAGTCCAGTCCCTGTAGATCTGAAGATAGAAATCAGATTAAAATAATGATTACATTTCCAAAAAAAATACTCTTAACCCTGATAGACTATATATGTTTTGTACTTATGTATAGCTGTTACCACCCTAGAGTGGAACTTATTTTGTTGGTTCCAGACGTAGGGATTATCTACTTCTGGTAATTATTATTGCCTGCCTCTGTGGCGGAGTGGTAGCGTCTTGGCCTTTCATTCGGAGATCCCGGGTTCGAATACCAGTCAGGCACACACGCTACTATTCATTCATCTCATCCTCTGAAGATATACTTAACTGTGGTTCCGGAGGTTACCAAAAAAAAAAAAAAAGAAAGTAATTATTATTATTATTATTATTGTTACTGTGATTGTGACAAACATTAAGTTTTTCATGTAATTGTACGTACATTTAATAAATTTTTATTTTTGAAATATCATTGGGAGAATGAAAGAAGTACGATATACTTTGTAACAGTAAATAAAGATAAATTTTTAAAAAATAAAACGATTTTTCTTTTCATACTGACAGCTTCATATTGAAAATCGACAAATCTATCTAAAATGTGCATACACACACACACACACGCGCGCGCGCGCGCACACACATTAAGCATAAGGGTGGTTTTTATTTAAAGCGTTTGCTCGTGCGTATATGCTGTTATATATTCATGTAAATTATTATGCGACAGGAAAATATAAAATTTCGGTGATATTTTCTAGATTTCACATTGTGAAAAAATAAATATTTATCGTAATACATAAGTAAAAACTTTTATAAGTATTTTATATTCATTACAATTTTATATTTGTACACTCCAGTTTTAACGAAATATGCTTATGGACGGTTAATTGAACGACGTTAAACGAGAACTGCTTGTTGTCACACTGAATTAAATAAAGCACTCAATCATTTTAATTTGCTATACGCGTCTCGTGACGGATGACGTTGCAATGACACCTAACACACATTTCACTCAAAATCCATTCTCAAATCTCTCGCTTTCCGCTTTCAAAACATATCCGACCTCCCAATTACATATCATGACCTAAATAACTTTAAACTGACGTATCCTATTATTTTTAATACAACACCGTCAATGTAACACACGTTATGACTAACAAGAAGATAACCCAGTATTACATTTAACCCTGATATATTGATTATTTGTAATTTATTGCATGCTTTTGTTCATATTTCTTTTTTTACATATCTTTATTTTTTTTAAATTATTAATTTATAAATATTCTAGAATTTATTTTACGTTCCTAACCTTCTTTATTTTAGGTAGATTTCATAGGAAAGCTGTCAATTGTAATCGGTAGCTTGGTCATAGTTGGGTACCATGATTAGATTTCCGGAAAATTTCAAATTATCTTCGCGTTTCACATCCCCACACCCCAAAACAAGTCAAAGTCAAGTCAAAGTTTATATGTAATTTATATATATATATATATTTCACTTTCTTGTGGAAAATATAATGACCCAAAATCTCGGTCGATCGGCAAAATCGGACCATGGGAGTGGGAACGTGGGGGGGGGGTTTAAAAACAAATAAAATATTGCTATAACTTTCTTATTAAGTAAAATATTGAGTTCGTTTAAAGTTACTACTGTTCTTTGGATAAGGGCCTAAAACTTACCTAAGTAAAATTTTTTGATATCACCTACCATTAACTCAGGGGGTGGAGAAAATGGGGTTTCGAAGACAAAAAATCATACCTTCCTTAATAGCCACAGTATCGAATCGGTTTAAAGTGGTCCTCTAAACATTACTGGAAACTATTGTCCGAAAAAAGTTTTGATATGACCAACCCTTACAGTAAGGGGTGACGAAAATATTTTGGAATTGTTAAGAAGATGGGGCTTGTCGTATGCTAAGCAGGTGAAACTTTTTTCATAAGCAACCATTGTCGTATTAAGTAAATTTGAAGTTTTTCTTAACTTAAAGGTTGAAATCTTTGTGATCCCCTACTTATCACCAGTAAAATCTAGTTCCGTCTTCCAGCGTGCGGAAAGGGATTTTTTTATATCGTTTTCCATACCCCCCATAAATGAAAGTAAAGTATTGTAATCGCTCAAAAAATGTTCCGTACCCACATTTCCACCTTTCTTTCTATATCTTTAGGTTCTCCAGAGCTTCAGAGATTGAGTTTACAGCAAACAAATTGCTGAAAACCAAAGCTTACTGTTTATCTGCAAATACCACCGCAATAATAATTAACAACACTTCTATACTTAAATGAAGTAGGATTCATCGTTCTTTTGATTCTGTAGCAAATTAACTACAAATAAATATTTTTAGCTTCCGGAACCACTGTTAGATATCGCTAAGAGGATAAGATAAAATGACAATTTTTTAGCCTGTGAAAAGTTATGTCTGACCGGGATTCGAACCCAGGACCTCCGAATGAAATTATTTATATTAAACAGCATATAAATTATATTGTATTATATACACTATAAGTATATTTAATAATTGCTTTTAAATTATGCCTCATCAATTATTAGTAAATCATTGTTTATCTCATAATAATTTTTTTTTTTACAAAAAATACTCTAAAAGATTTTACTTAAAATCTAAAAATAGAAAAACATTTCGACCGTCAAAAAATTAAACCAATAAAACCGAACAGTTAGTATACACAAAAAAAAAATATTGTGCAGTTCTGTGCAAAAAGACTGACTTTTCCTAAATTTAATTTGCTTATTTGTGCTAAATATTGCTAAAAAATCTGATTACGCCTATTAAATTACATTTACACATTTTTTGGTGCACTTCATTTAAACTTACTTCATTTGTAAATGAGATTCGATCCTCGAATTCTTTAATAAAGTGGACAGTTACACAATTGCATTATGGTGTGCACCAAATTTCATCACATTTTTTGTGGTATCCGTTATCAGCAATTTATATTAGTTTATATATTAACTTTGTTTTACGTTGTTCAAGTACTCATACTTATGTGGTATAAGTGAGAACGAGTCGGATTCTGTAACCATGAACATATCTGTTCGAATCCAACTTTAAATTCAATTTTTTTTTAACTATTTATTAATTTAAATATATTAATTTCTTAATAATTATTGAACTCTACAAAAATGTCTGAATTAAAATGAAAAGGACATCAAATTTTATTCTCTAATAACTTCTGAATTTTTTCATTTATATATATATTATATATATATATATATATATAATATTGATAATATTGAACTATTATTATTATTTTTTTACAGTCAGAGGTTAATAACTATTAATAAATCAATTTACTTAAATTTAAAAAAATAAATAAAACAACATGTAGTCTGATTCGAATCGATGTGTACCCTTGTAAGATCCAAATATTTTATTAAGTAAAAATTTTATTTGGCTATAACTCTGGGAATCATTGTTATAAATAATTACTACTTTATAACATATCATTAAAAAGCTCTAATTGAGAGCTTATTACTTCAGTTAAGAAAAAGCTTTTTTGGACACTTTTGGCAATCGATTGCGATCAAAAAGGGAGGTGCTACAACTAATTGTTACAACAGTTCTAAATACAAAATTTCAACATTCTACGACTATTCGTTTTTAAGTTATGCGATATATATATATATATACGTACGTATACAGACGTCACGCCGAAACTAGTCAAAATGGATTCAGGGGTGGTGAAAACGGATATTTCCCTTGAAATCTGTACCGAAGTTTTTCGCGATTACAATACTTACGTGCACTTGTTTAAGGAAGTAAAAATTACGTTAACTTATTTTATGTATAATGTGTAATTTATTTCCATTATTTTTTAAACAAAATCATTAAAAGTATTCGATATCTCTAATTAAATTGAAAGTTAATTTAGTACTATTAATGTTATTGATAATAAAAAATCATCAAACCAAACCTGAAAAAAGAACGAGAGTTTACATCGATTTTTAAGGGAAATTACTTCAATTATTTAGAAAACGTAGAAGAAACTTAAAGAAAGATTAAATCTAGTATAAAAACTCTTGGCTCATTAATAAAGAAGACCAGAGAAACCGATTGTAACCCAAAAATTATCCTTGTTAGAAACAAAGCTTTTTAATTTTATCCGTAATAAACAGGAATTAAACAGTACAAAAACTTACTTTATCAAAAATTATGCAGAAACGTTATTGTTAAACGATGACAGATATAAGTACCATTTATGATATAACGTTGTAAAGCTCTCAATGAAAGCAGTTAAGAAAAAGTCCAAAATCCATTTTCCAATTCAATGGTTCCAGAGTAACAACCTTTTCTTTTGTTGTAATGGGAGCAAGGCTAAGCTCACCGCTCTCCCGTCACCCCGAGGCCGGACCCGCAATTAAGCATAACTCAACCCCGGGGCGGAAATTCCGATAAATGAATCGGATCATCTACTTACACCTTCACCCTCTTGATTCTTGTGATTCGAAGTTCTCCTATCGCTCACTCCAGAGCACAGGGATCGGGGAGTCTCCGTGCTTCATCATCCCAGCCCATTCCTGCAAGCAAGGACGGACTACAGCTCCACAGGGGGCTGTCCTCTCCCCCCGGATCCAGTTCACTGTCAGCCAAACCAATGTTTCTCTTCCTCCACTTTTTTTATGAATTACGTTGATGATCCAACTGCGAGTTTTTTCCCAGCCCTCCTGACATGCCAACATCGTTGTCATTACGTCCTCGGGGGTTTCATCTGTCATATCCAGCTCACGCTTCATTTCCTTCCAACGGTGACACTTCAGGAACACATTTTCCACCGATTCGACGTCCCCACAATACAAACAATTGTCCCAGGCACGTCTGTTGATCCTACAAGAGATACTTATTAATTATTATGAACCTCTGATTGTAAAAAAATGTTTGCAATAAATAATAATTAAATAATAACTTAAAAAAAAAGAAAATGAAAAGATATTAATGAAATAAAATGTTGTGTACTTTTCATTTTTTTTTTTTAAATATGTATATGTAATTTAATAGGCGTACAAGGAAGTCATGTGTTGTCCCTATCAGATTTTTTGTAATTTGTGTGATGTGCAGACTTTAAATCTGAACAAATTCAAACATATTTCACCAAGATCTACTGCTAAATTTTTTTTTTAATTATGTTTTAATTATGATATATCTTTTTAATTGAATTTTTGTTAACAAAAAACACCGGATGTTATTTTGATTTTGAGTTAGTTTTTAGTAAAGATGATGAAATTTGACACTTTAAAGCATGAAAAATTAATAGAAGTTCGATTTGTTATAATCTACCTAGGTTTTAACTTTTTATCTCCCAGTAGTAAAGAAGGGGATGAAATGTTTTCAACATTAATGTTCCTTGTTTATTTATCATGCAGTAATTTTTTTTTTTTATGATATTCCATTTCATAAAACAAATTTTCAGATATATTTAAGTTCTAACGATCCGTTAGATTAAACCCTATGATGGTGGATGAGAAAAGATATACAAATATATTAATCAACTAACTGAGTATTAGTAAACGACTTTTTTTTGCAAGTAAAATTGTAATTTTTAACACGTTCCGTCTTTAAATTCAGCTATAAGCTTCTGAAACTCTTCTTAAAGTTTAAATCTTACTGCTTTATTTATCAAGTAAGTTTTATACTCTTTTAAACTTCACTTTAGTCCTACAACGAGCTACGCTGGAGAAATAGGGCTCATTAATAAAAAAATCAACTCAAGCTAAAAATTTTCTTGGTGAAGAATAGTGTGTTTTTTTCGAATAAAACTGTATACATCTACTAGATAATTAGAAAGACTTTTAATATAAAGATAACTTTTTGTTTTACTATCATAATCAATTAAAATTACTAAGTATTTCAATAGCTCTACGATTAGAGTTCAATATCTCTCTTGACCAATGAAATAAATCGAGCGATTTTAATAAATTACAGAAAATAAATTAAAAAATTACTTTTAATACGTGTTAATTAATCGTATATAGACTAGTAGAATTTCTGTCTTTGAATTTCTATTTTCGAATCCTAATTGGGATTGACATTTTTCATAAGCTAGAAAAAAATTCATCTCATATTAAAAAAAAAAATTAGGATGACTGGAATTGGATATCACCTACATTTGATAATAACAATAACAAACAAACGAGATTCAGTTTCTCAAAATAGATTTAAATCCGGTTACATTATTATTGAAATCATAGGTTAGTATGATCACATACATTCACATACAACAACGTCTCTTTTAAAAGGTCCTCAAAAATTGTTTCTTCATGAAAATGTTTTATGTTTTTCTAAAATGTTTTGTTAAAATGTTTCATGTTTTTTTTTCTTTAAAATAAATAATAAAAACAAAGAACTGAACTAAGCGAAAAAATGACATGAGGGTAACATATAGTTGATAGTTACATGATAGAACATGTAGTTCACCTCAATCTATACAAGTCACCAACGTCCAACACGTGGAGTCATTATATCATTTTAAGTTGTCAAGAAAGTTCATAGCCAAATGTAGTTGTTTAGCCGCTTATATTTTGTATCGAAGGCGCTATATTTTTTGAGTGAGTGCAGTACACGAGTCGCTAAAAATAAGGATACGACTGTATTTTGGGTTAACGATATTCAATGCCTTATTTATAGCGTACAGTTCAGCAGTAAATACACTTGTAATACTAGGCAGATCAAACTTATAAGTTCTATTATTGACAACAAATGCGCACCAATGGTATCATCCTGTTTTGATTATCTGCATATATTATTGCGTCCGGATTCATATCAGAAGAAAGAATATGATAAAAACTTTGCTGAAAGAAGATAGGTGGCGTTGATTGCTTCTTGTATACGGTAAAATCAAAAATAAAATTTATACAGCTGATTCTCCACGGAGGATATGAACAGGGATACGCTGGAAAAACGGAAGGTATGTCAACGTTTAAATGTAGTAACAGTAAGGTAAATGCTGTAGTAACCTCGGGCACGTACGACCGTAGGTGCAGTATAACGTGGGTGGTCTTCATACCTTTGCAAATTAGGATTCGATAATACTGTGGTAAAAGCCGGGAGATTCGGTTGCCCTTTAAGACGGGCAAAGTAAGATGCTAGAAGTAGGTCACGTCTATACCAAATGGTTCACCACACTCAACTAGTATTCTAGTTCAAGACTTTATCCAAAAGCACCTATAGTTAGAACAGAAAAGAATGATGTACAGCATCTAACATCTTCAACGCGGTATTTTTGCTGAAGAGTAGACCATGCAACCGTAATCTAAGCGGGAACGAACAAAGGAATAATAAAAACGCAACATACATGATCTATCGGCTCCCCAATTTGTATTGCTAAGAACTCGTAGCATATCACGCAATTTGAAACATTTCGATTTTAATTGTTTTATGTGATTTAACCACGCAAGACGGCTATCAAAGACTAAGCCTAGAAACCTGAAGTCAAGAGAAACAGCAATTAGCTCCCCGTTGACAAATACTTGTGGAATGGAACGGTCCCGCAGCCGAGAGAAGACAACACATTTAGTTTTCTTGGGAGAAAAGGTGAAGCCGGTAACCTTAGACCAAGCTACGACACGAGATATTGTATTTTGTATTAATCTCTCGGCTGTGGCTGTTGAACGGGACGTAATATATATAGCAAAATCATCAAAAAATAACGAACGTGAAACAGGTGCCTGTACACATTTAGTAATATTGTTGATGGCTATGGAAAATAAGGTAGCACTTAAAACACT
>JAAAKQ030278132.1:0-10500 GCA_010016005.3 Zanna intricata | reverse complement strand
ATAAGATGAAGATTTAAATTAAGTTGATTCTATTTTTGTTCATTCATTTAAAAATTTATAATTAATCCATTACTTTACAAAATATATTCATCTCGATGATTACGCATCTTAGTATACTGATCTGTATCAGTTTGCATGTCGTTATGAATATTTATACTGAAACCAATCAGATTAAGTGACGTCAACCTCTCTTATTGACCAATTAAGAAAAGAGATATTCTCATGTTACTAAAAGAGTTACAGCTGCCTTATTTTGACAATAAAATATTTCAATTCTTTTCAACTGGGTTTTGAAAATGCAAGGGTTTCGGATCTTTGGGGGGGACCCATAGCCCCCCTGGTTTCGGCATTGATTACACTACTACAATTGAAGCAGAATTTAAAAAAAAAAAAAAGAAAAAAACCAGTATTAGGTTACAAAATTAATTGTCATTAGCAATGTCAAGTTCTTAGTACAAGCCTTCTTACAAAAAAAAAAAAATTAACTTGTTTAAAAAATAACTGTACTACAAGAAAGGACGCTTGATAACCTGAAACTATTTACTTTCCTTTATTAACAGCACTTAATTATTTGAAGTTTATTGAAATAAATTATTAGCTGTACATTTAACAATTCTTTCCTCATTACTGTACATATTTTTACATAGGTATCTAAAATACATTAAAATTTATGTATAAAAATTATTTTACTTATAAATTACATTTTTGGTTAGGTACCATTCGTTTTTTTAACATTTTTAACCAACTCAAAAAGTTAGAATTTTTAAATTTTGTTATTTGTTGTAGTACATTCCAAATTATCTTCTTGCAATTTTTTTTTATGATAAACAATGGAAGCAACGAAGAATCTTATTAGGATATGTTTTCGATTATTTCGCTAATAGAAAAATAGGTACTATATTATTTTATATGTTAACAAAATATTTTCTAAATGGAATGGAACACTGGGGTACTATTTATATTTAACTATTTTTTATAAATATATGGTTTAGACGATAATAATATTTGTGAATTGTTATCGTTTAGTTCTATTAGAACTTTTATGCTATGTGCTTTTAAATTTTTTTGCTAGTTTAAATTTGTGATTTCTGAACTAAATACATAAAAATAAATTAACATATTAGTCAGATTAGTTTAACAGTTTAAAATGACAATATATTTCACTTGTGTTAGATTTAATTTTATATGATTACCAATTTTTTTTTTTTATTATTTATTTTTTTAATATGGATATGATTTATGTGGTTACTTCGAAACAGTTGGTTTTTTTTTTTTCGAATGGTGTATGATATGAACGAAAATAATTACATGGTTATACATAAAAAAAAAAACAGATTATGTCTATCCTTCGGTTGATCGGAAGTACTGTTACTTGGATATTAAAGTATAAACTCTTGAAACACAGGAAATGTAGGTATTTTATTTCATACCTAAATTGTATAAATTTATATTTCGGTTCTGAAATTACACTTTTTAATTCTACGAATCTATTTAGTGTCAGGCTTCACTTTGTTGAATGAGCTGTTGAAATTAGAAACATGATTTAATTTATTAATTTTATAAAAGTAAATTTTATTTGATTGGATAGAAAGTATGAAATTGCGAGACTGTAAATCTCTGTATTTTTTTTTTTTCAATATAGACAGTGTTAAATGAATGGACGATTAAAAAAATATTTGGACGAAAATTTAGAGATTTTTGGAAGATCATTAATTTACTAATTACAAAATAATAAATAGCAAAATAATGTTGCACTAAATAGATGTTACTCTTACAGATTGAGTAGCTTGCATGTTTTTTTCATGTTTTTTTTTTTTTTTTATCTAAACCAGTTGTTATATTTTGAAACAGTTCCGTGGCGAGTAAATTTTTGTAATTTTTTAATTTATTAAATATTTTTCTCTGCTTTTAAATCAAAGAATTACGTTTTAGAGAAGTTTGAGAGTAGAAAATAGTATCCAGTTTCTTTGTACATTAATTTTTTCGGATTTGGGACAAACAATTGTATTTTGAGGGATACCTTCATAGCGTAAGTATTTTTAGATAGTTTATTTAATTCCCCATATTTTCTTTTTACATAATTTTATTATTATGGTAAGGAGATTCACTAACACTTTTACAATGAAATTGATTTTTTTTTTGGTGCTTGTGATATCACACAAGCACCAAAATCTTAATCTTGTTAAAGCACTTTAATCTTGTTAAAGTGTGTGTTGATTAATTCTTTTACTCTAAAAAAATACATAGATATCTCTTGAATTTTTTGGCCATCTTTTCAGATCAGTTAATTGATCTAAAAACATTTTTTTTAGATTTTTAAGTAAAGCAATCAATACAATACATACAAATCAGTTTTAATTGTCGATTTCTTTACACTCCCAACAACCACCACATTCTCTACCAATATTAACAATAAAATCGTTATCTTCAAAGCCAAAAACACCGTTTTCCCGGAAAAAACACTTATTTAATATATTTGTATTATTTATTAATTACTAGTAATATATATCACATACGTATTACTATTAACATTCAACTGAAAATTGTCTATTATAGACAGCTGATCATAATTCAGCTGTAAATTAATCCCTGTTTACCATTATAAATACACAAAAAATATTACCTTTATTATTTTTTTTTAATAATTAATAACTATTATTCATTATCATTATTATACTACATTATAATTATAATTCAATAAACAGTTTTTCATAATAATCTTTTGATACATATTCTAGTATTTTCTAAACCCTGATAGCTCTCACCATTTGAAAAAAAAAAGATGGGAAAAATGTTGATTTCCTTTTTCTTGATGAGCAAAAAGTAAAACATGAGATTGTAACCTGTGCTATCAGACAAAATATAGACGAAACATACATTTTCTTGCTGTCGGAGAAGAATAGAAATGGCGGTTTCATTTTTCGTAATGATAAAACAGTAAAAACACGTAAACGTATTAATTGATGAATTTTTTTTATAGTGAAAATAATTTTATCTAGATAAAAATGCATACTAAAACGGTATTTCCAGTTATCATGTTAGTGTAAGGTTTTTTAGCGAATGGTTTTTTAACGAATGTTAGATTATGTGTTTTAGCGAATGTTTTTTTAACGTATGTTAATGTGTGTTTTTTTTAACTAAGCAACCTTTCATAAGAAGAAATTTAATCATAACCTAAATGACGCCCCTTTGTCGTTTTTCTTTCTTTTTTTTTGTTCATTCTTGTATTTGCCGTTTCTGGTGATTAAGATTTTGGTTTGAGTTTTGTTAGATTAACTAGACTCCCGAACAAGGAGTCTTGAAAAGGATTTCTAAGATAAATTTATTAACAGCGAATGATTCAAAAGAAACGTTCATCTGTAATGTTCTACTGTAACTGGGTTTCTTTAATTGACCAAGAACTGTTTGAAATAATTTTAAAATAGATGTAATAATATACGACACCACTGAATCAATTCTTTTTTGGAGATGAGTTTGGAATAGCATTGTCATTAATAAAACCGTTTAGAAATCCGAATATTACGAAAGAAATGACGTATAATAAAATACAATTTAAGTGAAAACTGATAGATGTTTTGGACAATTAAAGTAACAATTCTAAATTTTAGAATATAAACTAAAAATTATAAATTAGGAAATATCACTTAAAGAGTATGTTTTTTCTTAGCGAGATGAAATGCCGATGAATAAATTATGATCTACATTGCAAACTTTATCTTTTTTTCTTCTTTTTTTTTTTTGTTTTTAGTAATATCTTGAAGAAGTCACCCAGAGTTGAATATTTAATGTTAATCATATTTAGGAGTGTATTCCGAATCTGAAATCATAATTTTTAATTATCCTTTCATCCCGGTTTTAAATTTTGACATTTAGTAATATTTATTGTAACAAATGGAACAAATTAACTATCTTAATCGCATAGTAAATTCATAGAAATTAAATTAATAGATTTGACATCAATTTACCTTTACTGAAGAAAGCTATTAGCTTTCATGACACAATATAGTGAGCTTGTGCTCCTAATCGAAGTTTATACTTTAATTCATTTTATTCGTACCGATCGAATAACTAACTCAACACAAATACTTTGACTCAAAGTTTATAATAAATATTTTATTCTTCGTTTTCCATAAATTGCAACAATATATTTTTTTTAGTTATTTTGTATGGGAAATTAAATACTTCTATGTACTGATACATTTTAACATCTGAAGAATACTTCTATGCTTTTCCTAATAAACATCTTTAAAATGGGGTTATTTTTAAACAATGACAAGTTTTATTTAATTGTTATATCAGCTTTATTATAGAAACAATTGGCTTTGATCTTTTTGTGTTTTGGGTGGATGTGCTAATAAACGTTTGAATAAAATATGAAGGTTAAATCTTCAAAATCTATA
This sequence comes from Zanna intricata, assembly GCA_010016005.3. Taxonomy (NCBI): domain Eukaryota; kingdom Metazoa; phylum Arthropoda; class Insecta; order Hemiptera; family Fulgoridae; genus Zanna; species Zanna intricata. The sequence goes on along the minus strand of JAAAKQ030278132.1, from coordinate 6,100 downwards.
AAGAGACGGACTGCTTTGAATTACGGCCTAATGCCCAATTTGATCTTAACTCGACCAAACACAGAAAGGTTCTAGTCAAAATAGGATCCGGCTTTCTCATTACATGCAGGTGTTCTTTTTCCATTAGCTGTTGAGAATTTAGTCATCCTTCTTTATTGCTGGTGTGGTGTTGTAGTGAGGATTGGCTACGCGGTATTACCGTTCGTTGGATTGAAACAATTAGTGAAGGCAAACTACCGTGTCCCTTCCAGTCCATTGTCTACCGTCTGCTTCTGCTTCTGCTGCTGCTGCCGCCATATTGGCTGTTGTAGATGATTTGAACCAAGTCATTTGTTCCTTGTAATGATCCCCTTTACCCCCCTTTCTTAGTAAATGTCAGTTCCCCCCACCCACATATATATACTGCCCAACCTACTTAACGATTTCTCATTATCGGTCATGTTGTTAAGCGAAGTACTTATTTCCCCACCTTACCATATTACTGTACCTCTTTACTCTTTATAATATAATCTTATTCCATATTACAGTCACGAATTATACGTATTTTTGCAATGCAAAGAAACAACGAGAAAATTAGAAATGCAGTATTACTAAATCGAATCAAATAACATTAAAGGGATTTACCTTAAATAATATATTAATTTCTGAATTCTTATCTTAAAAAAGTTTTTCTTTTATCTCATACCCAGAAACTATTTTGATAACAGCCAGAAATATTTTAATATTTGTTCCAGTTTTCTTTCATTTTTTATCATATTATGGTGTAATGATAATACGTTAATGATATCTTCCAAAAACGCTACATATACTAGCTGCATTTATACGTAAACAATAGTAAAAAAAGTTACATATTTATGTGATACTATATAAATCTAATAAATACCAGTATTAGCCCACCGAGCTGGTCTAATGGTTAACGCAACATCGTAAATCAGCTGATTTCAAAGTCGAGAGTTCTAAGGTTCAAATCCTAGTAAAGGCAGTTACTTTTATATGGATTTGAATACTAGATCGTGGATAATGTTCTTTGGTGGTTGGGTTTTAATTAACTATACTTCGCGGGGGTTTTAATTACCTATACACTTCGTCGACCTGAGATTTTACAAGACTATATTTCATTCACATTCATACATATCATCTTCATTCTTCATCTGAAGTAATACCTTACGGTAGTAAAAAAGGGAGAATTAATACTAGTATTGCAAAGGTTATGTGATCTTCCCTCACTGTTGTTGATATGTACCTAGGTAGCCCTAAAGAAACGAAATAGATCAATATTTATTAAGTATGTGATGATTTCTTTCTTTATTCACATAAAATAACGAAAAATATACTTTTTCATTTGTAACGAATTAATCCTGTTAATATAATTAAACTATTACACGTTTACGACTATTGAATTAAAATAGTTTATTATTTCATTATATAATAGAGTAAAAATACGTTAATTTATTGTTTTTTTCTAATTCTTATTACGTAGTAAAATAGACAGTTTGATGTGAATTATTACATTTAGAGTACACTTTTCAATGGATGTAAAATATTGACATCGAATATTGACCTAAGTAATAGTCTAATCTGTTGACGACTTCTTAGTCAATATTGACTAAGAAAAAGGGAAAGGAAAATCTGAAGGATTTGAAATGTGAGCATAGACGAGGTTGAAGAAAATTAAATGGACAGATAGAATGAAATACTAAAAGGAAATAAACGATTATCCAAAAAAACAATGATAAAAGGATCAGTAGAAAGTACAAAAAAAAGAGACCAGGAAAGATTAAAAATGACAGATGATTTAAAAGCATTCAAAAGTTAAACAGGAAATAGAGAGAATGGATACCTACCTCCATCAGAGCTAAATAACGGAATAATTATTTTAATTGTTTTTTTTTACATATAAATCATCTGATATACAAATGGAACTAGTCAGAGTTGCTTTCTATGAAAATAAAAAAGTAAAAATGTTTTCCGTCTAAATAATACTTTAGTTTAGAAAATAGCATTTCCATGGAAATTTACGAAGGATTCTACATATAAAATTTAATAGTATAGTCGGATCTTACTTTTCCTAATATTCCTGGTGTGGAATGATTATTTTTTTAATGTGGCCTGCAATCTAAATCGATCTAAGAAGTTACGAAAATAACAGAGAATATTAGTTAATACCGTTACTATTCCTTTCTTCCTGATAAGTGAGTATGAATTTTAAGTGTGCATCTGGTTACGGGCCGAAAGGTTCACCTTTATAAGCACCTTATATAGTTTAATACTATAAGGAAAAAGTTAACTACATTTATGGCCTAGTGTGCTATATATTTCTGGAGGGGTTGGGTACGGTTGGAGCTACCCCTAAGGTTGGCGTCTCTTTTCCCTCTCAAACTTATAGACCGTAATACCATTTACCAATACCATGACTAATGATATCATTTATTATTCATTAAATTTGTTATTGAGTCACAAAATATTGAAGAAAATAATTGTATTTGGTAAAAAAAATTTCAGCTCAATAAGTAGGTAAGTACTTAAAAAATGTTTCGTGTATAATTCATATATCCTATACGTAAAAACCTAAGTCATCTAAAATACTGTCTTAAATACTAAATGAGTTCTATAAAAAAAAATCAATATAAATAAAATCAAAGTAGTTGACAGATCGACCGATTCCGAACATTCGATAAAAAAAAGGATTAGATGATTTCGTGTGTCTTGTAACCCGCTGAAAGTTACTGCAGTTGTTATTGTTATGGGAAACAGAATATCAGAACCGATTATAAATTCTATTAGTGCTCTTCAGCACCATGACTAAAGAGTAATTGTAATATGAAGTTGTACAAATATTTACATTTAGAAAATAATAAACTATTGTTAAATTAATGATTTATTTTTTTTACCTTAAATTATTTTTATCCTTCAGGCTGTTTACAAAATTATTTCTATTTTAATAAAAAGCTGGAATGTTTTATGTATGGACGTGTAAATAAATTCTCTGTAAATTGTTCCTAAATCTTATCTGGGATTTGTGATAAATATACAATTCGATGACTATTACATCAGTGATCTATTTAAAGCTAAGTTATATTTTATGAGAATCGGTTAGAACCTCGATGTTATTTTTGAGCAGATTACATGTGATAAAAATGAATGTACATACAAGTGTGAATGTGTATTTGTGTTTGATAGAATATTATATATGTAACCATAGTAACATAATAAATTGGAAGTAATATACTACAAAACATATTATTTGCATAAGAAGATAATGTTACTAATTTTTTACAATTATTCAGGGATTGGAAAACAAAAAAAGCAAAAGAACGTGTGAACTAGAAGGAAAGAGATATTTTTTTCCATTCAAAGAGCTATTTGGTTAGCCTTTGTAAAACAAAAATCTTTTAACGTTACTTGAAATTATATTAACTGGTGCTTGTTTTTTATTTATTTTCTTTTATTATTAGAGGGATGGATGGATAGATGCCTAAGGTCTCATTTCAATTTGATATCTACTGACTATAATAAACACAAGATATTCGTGACAGCCTCGAGTATAACAGAATATTCTTGTAAGATCATTAGCTTATAAAAGGAATTGAAATTTCTCCCTTATTTTTTTTTCTTAAAAAAAAGAATAAAAAGAAAATAATAAAGGATTCTTTCTAATTGATCCCCTGTAATAAGTACCTAGCCCAGGTCGTGAGCAAATTCTCGATAATAACAGCCGCGCAATGTTTTACCTTTGGAATCAGTTAATAATTGCCTCTCATTATTTGTAATTATTTTTAGCTTCGTCACTTTCCACATAGTCCATTGGCCGGTCACAATGTTGGTCGGTTACAACCTACATCGCAACAACGTAGAGAGATGTATTAAACAATTAAATCCGTTTTTTATAATGGTTAATTGCGCAGTTTATTTTTATAACATTACATTTTAATTATCCTGTCACGTTTCGACACTCATTCCGAACAGCCAATCTCTTTACAGCTCGTATAAAACAAAATTTAATCCATCCGTACAACTTAAAACATAACCTAACCTGACCGGACCTTAATTTTATTGTAATTTCATCAGTTAACTCGTTCTCTCGCTCTCTCTCACTCGTTTTTTTCTTTCTCTCATTCACTCATATCTTTTCTCTTAGTCTGTTCTTTCCTTCACATCTGTTCGTTTACATCGTTTACAATATCTATGATCAGATATTTTAACTGAAATAACACCTCATTGTCTCTTTTGATTATCACAACCTCGTAAAATAAATATTATATCTTCACTAATCATTATTTTAACACGTACAATTTTCTATGTGTATTTTATAACAAAATTTAATTATTTTTTATTTTATTATTATTATCTTTTTTCTTGTGTTCACGATATGTAAAATACTTTTAAAATTCTTAACCGATAGAAACTTCTCGGTAAATTTTTTTTACTTTTCGTAAAATGTTTTTAATCTACTGTTTATCGATTTGGTTGAAATTTTAAAAAATTAAACTGTAGAGATCTTAAATATTTGAAACCAACAGTAGCTTGTAATTTCACCTCTGTTAGTTCTACTTTTCAAATCAGAGCCCTTCGTCTATCAAAAATATTTGTTGAAAATTAATATCAAGATTTAAATGGATACTCAAAATTCCCAACATTTTTCTAAAGATGGAATATTTTAGGATTAAAATCAAAAGTTAAATTTCCATAATACACTACTCTAATTAATTTAGAGTAGCGTATTATGGAAAGTAGTGCATTAATATTTATGCTGTACTGCTTTACTCTATAATCTACAGTTGAAATGAAGAAAGATGACATGAATGTAACGACTTCATGATGAAGTTTCATGCTGAAGTTACTGATCGGCCTGGGACGATGTGCCAACAAGCCAAGGGTGTTTTTATCCTCACTTTTATTATGTACCCTCCAGTAGTATTCAGGAACTTTTATTTTATTTATCTAAATTGGTTTGAATTCTTAATGGTAAGGTTTCGAATAGAATATTATGACTTTTCAGAAAAGTTCACCTTTTTGATAGTAAAATTTTTTGTTACTTTTATAAAGGTTCTGCTATTATACAATAAGGCTTAAAATTAATTAATATTTTATAAATTTGGATGTATTTTTCTTGTAAACTAGACAATTTATCCAGCTATTTCCTTAACGAATATATTAAACATGATTCGTTTTAAAAATAATAAAATTAATTATACAGAAACTCTAGGGCAGTTCTGCTCTAGAAGACTGACTTTTCATTATTTTATTCTGTTGAAAACCAGTAATAAGTTAATTATTCCGATACCCTCTCTATTTTGCAATCAAAAACCCATTGATTTTCAGAGTACAACGCATTACATAGTTCGATTAACCAGCAGATCCTGCACGTTAGCATCAAGTTTTCAACTCGCTCACAACTAAACACGTATGAAAAATAAACCACTACACACTCAACATAATCCTTAAATAATAAACGCATATCCAGTCTTTAAGATCCTAAAAGTAGATAATGCTACCTGAATACGCTAAACAATAAATTCTGCAGATAAAGAAATGTCAACGTACCAATTTGCATAACGAAGCTCTTTTCTAATTTATCCCGCTTAAATTTTTTTTGACTTTAAGCCTTACTCAAAAACGACCCAACTACTTTTCATAAAATTTTCACAATGCAACTTCAGATACACTACTAGTACATATCTAAATTTCAATAAAATTTAAATAGTAGTTTTGGACGTTTTCGAGTCACAGATTTTATGCATTAGGCCTCTGCGCTTTTACTTGACAAGTTTTTCTTATTTTAATTATTACTATTTTAAAATTCCATTTTAATCTACGACTTTCTACCAAAATTTACAAAAATATAATACTACATAATCGTTTAAAAGATTTGTAAAAATCGTGTTCCTATATCAAATCCTAAGTCTTGAATTTTTTTTTTTTTTTGACGATGAGTTGCGAAGGAATGAATTTCCGCACTCCCCATGGGGTCATCACGGAGTTGTGTCGGACTCCGAACCAGGGAACCAGCTAGTCAAGCGACGAGCCGGGACCGCCCCCAGCTAGTCAAACCCAGCGAACTAAAAAGCCTGGCTGAGCGACTAAGCAGACTCCACAGCCT